>JAJIYU010000701.1:0-47394 GCA_030144865.1 Tinospora cordifolia | reverse complement strand
AATGTGATTAATTGAAATAGGAATTGAAGGTGATCACAAGAAAGTTTACTATCCTAGATAATTTAATCTAAAGAGTTTTCAGTAATTTACTTTTCAATTTTATATTTGACTATTTTCACAAGTTTAATTCTAATTCTTAATCAATCAAATTTGTAGTTTTAATAAAGTTTAAATTGATAGTAAATTGGGCTTTTAGATAGTTGATTTTTATACTTTCCCCGAGGACGATATCCGGTCTCACCGATTATTACTACTGCGATCCCGTACACTTGCGGGGTTGCTAACAATTCACGAAGTTGTTTGTTGGACTTCGTAGGTGGTAGTATAAGCTTCAAACAAGCTATGATTCAATGGATTTGGCCAAGAAATGAAGGAGATTCGAGCTTGTGAGCAAGGGTTGCTGCAACTGGAATCCTGGACTTGTGCTCAATAAGAGGTTTTGTTGTATGAAAGGGAGCTTTGCATGGCCACATAGGATGACACGTGGCCGCCCACATGGCTTCCAAACTCAAATGCTGGCTGCCTAGTTGGCAATGTCCATTGGCCCTCTCAGGCGGTTGAGTTTGATGGCTAAAACCATAGCTTTAAAACCAGATGCAGTCATGGTTTTGTTGCTGGAAACTGCTGGACAATCACCCAGAAAATAGCTGAAATTCGTCAAAAATTCGCACAAAACGACAACATACAGGGGGCTGCCTGCTACTATTGGGCGTGTGGGCCGACCCATAGTTTGGGCTCAAATTCGCATGGGTCGCGCGCCTGAGCGGCCCTTGCGCCAATTCCCATTTTTTTTTCTTTTTTTTTGTTTTTATTTTCCATTTACAACCTTATACACACACACACACACACACACACACACACACACACACACACACACACATATATATATATATATATATATATATATATATCAAATTTCGCCATTTTTTTTCTAAAATTATTAAAATCTCTAATTCATCCTCTCTCACAAATTCCTCTATGATATATCATTTCATCATTTATCCAATTATTTTCTCCAAAAATTGAATAATTCATCTAAAATCATATTTTTCTCCTAAAAATTTTATTTATCACTAAAAAGAATTTCATAATTATTTTAAAAATTCAATAATTAATCCTAAAAATTATTTTCCTTAAGAAAACACATTTTGCTTATGGTTTCATTTGTTTTCTCCTCAAAATTGTATTTTCTCACATTATTCCAATTTTCTTCAATAAAAATTGAAAAAAATTTCATATATTTTCATTAAAATTCAAAAAAATACATAGAATACCCATGTGTCAGATCCGTCAATCTAATGCCAAAAACATGGGTCGTCACACTAATCAGATTTTATAAATAAAATATCATTGTTAAGGATATTGATGATTTTTGAATTAAGAGCAAAAACATAGAATTCCAAATTGCCATAATCGATTTGCTGTGCTTTTAAATTGATTAGACAGTCGAATCTTGAGAGACAGCCGCCGAATTGATCTTCAAACATTAGGGAAGAGGCAAAATTTTGTCTTAGGACATTGCATACCAGCAATCTTCTGTTGATCGGTGTTTATTCTTTTCTTATTTTTATTTGATCAACATTATTCAATTCTAATATATGATATTATAATAGATTATCTACATAGATTTCCAACAATTCTTGCCCCAAGCATCTAGAGCTTCCCCACATTTTCTCAACTTCTCTTGAATGGAGTATCCTAAAGAACTTAGCCATGAATTCTTGATCACATCACCGCAACCCTCCTCTCTTACCCAACCGTTGTCAAATCTGAATTTTCTGTCATGCACAATGGGAATGAACTTTTTAAGCTCAAGAAAAATAGGTATATGGTCAAACCCTGGAACCGGCAGGTGCAGTACCTTAGCCTGATTAAAAACATTTGTCCATTCTTCTGTTGCAAAAGCCCTATCAATCCTTTGCTCAATCCAATCACTCGTCCCTCTATTTCTCTCTCACATAAAAGGAGGACCTACAAAACCTAGGTCTTTCAAATTGCAATCAGAAATAGCCTTTTGAAAGCCTTCGAATAAGTGCCTCAGATGATAAACTCTACCTCTCTTTTCACTATGGTAAAGGAAGTATTTGAAATAGCCAAGAATGCACCATGGGAGCTGTGATTTTTGCAAGAGTTCATGCAACAAATCCCAAGACTGCCTTCTCATTGATCAACCAACCATCCCATAGTATCCAATAAGCCTGTAGAGCCTTTCCCCTTCTAACTTAACTTCGCATTCAATGTAATGGTCTCCTCGGCCCATAATTGTAATAGACCCCTCTTTTTTAACACAATAAAGCCAACCCAGCATTATGACCTCTTTGGTTCACAAAAATACACCCATCGTAGCCAACAAAATCTTTAGTTTTATTAATTAAAGAAGAAATACAAATGGTTTCAATAAGAAAAATAAAATCAGGCCTTCGATCCCGGACTAGGTCCCTTAATGTCTGAATTGTCAGAGGGTTGGCCAATCCCTGACAATTCCAGCTAATACAACTCATTGTTCTAGGTAGGTTCGCTCCGCAGCATTTGCTAAAACCAAGTTTTTTTAATTTGGACCATCAATTGACTAAGAGGAGCCCACTTCCATATTGCTATCAGAAAAATACGTATCTATACATTATTATGTAATATATTATGAAAATATCGAGTATTACAATGGTATACAATTAATCAACTTTTAATTACATAAATACCAGAAACGTTTACGCATTTAAAAACCAAAAATAAACCGCTATTAAATAGAGCAGTTACCATTTCGAACGGAGAAATCACGCGAAATTAGGAAAAAATATAGAAAACAATCATAAACGATCTGTTTATCGTGAACAAATCTGTGCAATCAATCTGAAACGTAGAAGAACACGAAGAACATTTCAGTATCTGAAACGTAGAATAACACGAAGAAGACTGTAATCAGAATTGCAACAGCAGCAGGTATGTTCTATACGATTTTCAGAACATTGCATATCTAATTTTTTTTTTTAATTTTCAACAAAAAATTAGGGATAAATTGGCATATACAACATATTGTGTGTTTCATGAATTGATCTGTATCAAATACGTCCAAAATCACTGGATATTGTGTGTTTAACAATGTTTACAGTATCTTTTCCTTGGTTTCTGAACGTTAAATAATGTGTTGACCTTCAGTTTTGCATTCATCTTATACTGTGACTGCGTAGTATTTGATGAAAACTCTGAAAGACAATAAACTGAAATTAAGAATCAAGATTTCAATGTGTAAATGTATACATGTTACATTATGATTAGTTTTTTTCAGCCACTGCAATGATGGATCTAACAATAAATAATATACATATTGTATATAATGAATTATTGAATACTATGAATAATGTATATATTGTTTTATGAGTAAACAAAATGTTTTCTTAATAAAAAATTAACTGATTCCTCTAAACATGTTGGATCTGTATATTTTCTGTATGTTTGTATATGATTACAATGATTGATTGATTTGTTCATAATTGTATAAGTCTGATAAATGACTTTGATTACATATTTTAACTTCAAACTAACAGTTATCAATATTTTCTATATATTTGTTACATATCATTTGTATATTTATTGTATATTTCGTGAATATTTCCATAACAGAGTATGATTGCAAATCATTGTGAAGGAAATTCAATTCAATTTTGCATACATATTGTATATTTCTTGTATATTTCTTGTATATTTCATGTATATTATACATTCAAGCTATATATTTGTTGTATATTTTTTGTATACATTATGTTTTCTACACAGTAAACAATTTATTTTCTCAGGTAATGAAATGTTAAGTAGATTCCTTGTATATTTCGTGAATATTATACATTCAAGCCGTATATTTGTTTTATATTTCTTATATAGTATGTTTCTTGCACTTTAAGCAAATCAATTGGGCAGGTAATAGTTGTTCTGTATATTTCTTGTATAATTTTTTGTATATTTTGTGTATACATTGTGTTTTATGCACATTAAGCATTTCACTTCAAATGTATATTTTTTTGTATATATCTTGTATACAAATGTAAATTTATAGTATATTTATTGTATATTATGTGTATACAGTCTGTTTTCAGATCATTGTGCAATTCAACTCTTCCGAAAATTAGTTTTTCTGTATATTTTCTGTATATTTGTTGCATACAGATGTAAATTTGTGGTATGCAATGCATATTCGTGGTATATTTATTGTATATTATGTGTATAGAGTCTATTTTTTATAACATTTGGATTATATATTAAGTATATTTCCTATATATAGACAGTTTCCTTTATCATTGTTCAATATATGTAACTTAGATGTAGTTAATGTATACATCTTGTATATTTTCTGTATATCATTCTTATTTTTCTTTGACAGGTGATAATGAATAAGATAGCAATTTTAGTTCATCACAGTGGGGAATGGGTCAATTCAAACAAATATAAAAATTTTAAGGTGGATGGTATGCTACCATCACTCAATACAACTTTCATGATGTTGAAAGGATTTTTGGCTGATAAACTGAAAGTAGATTTACAAAGGAGATCACTAAATATAAGATATCAAGTTTGAGAAAACTACCCTTGTATGGACATCAATGATGATATGTCATTGATGTTCTATTTAGAATTGAAGAAAACTGAAGCTGATTTTATGAAATATCTTCTATGTTTGACAGTGCATGATAGTATACAAACAAGTTCAGAAGCACTCACTCTTTGTGCATCAAATGAAAATGAAACTATGGAAAATTCAGATTGTACCCCATTGGCATATATCATTGATAATTTCAATGATACCTTACAATATGCAATGTATTTGGGTAAGAACATAGTGGATATTTTAACAAGTAGCTCAACAAATGAAACTGTGGAACGTGATGATGTAGATGAAAATTTTATATCTGACTGTAAACATAATAATTTTGTCCTAGGACAGGTGTTCAAAGATAAAGGAACACTTAAAATGGCATTGGGAATTTATGCAATCAATAATCATTTTCAGTTCAAAGTGATTCGTTCTTGTTAACAAATGTATACTGTGAAGTGCATTGTGGAAACATGTAGTTGAGAAATGAAGGCATCCAAATAAGGGAAAACACACACATTCAAGATAAGAAAGTTTTTCAGTATACACACATGCCCAATAGATGTAAGAGCATGTAATCAAAGGCAAGCAAGTTCAGAGATTGTGGCAGATTTGATAAAGACAAAGTACTTGAATGTGAAAATTGTATACACTCCTCATGATATAATACAGGATATGAGCAATGAGTTTGGTGTGAAACTAAATTACATTAAAGCATGGCGATCAAAGAAAAAGGCCTTAGAAAAGTTGAGAGGCAAACCTTGCAATTCATATTCCAAACTACCAAGCTACCTCTACATGTCGAAGGAAACAAACCCAGGAACAAAATTTGAATTGAAAGTTAATGATGACAGTTCATTCCAATATGTTTTTGTTGTTTTATACGCTTCTATTCAGGGTTGGGAACATTGCAGACCAGTTGTTGTTGTCGATAGAACCTTTTGAAATCAACGAATGGGGGAACACTAATTACCGCTTCTGCGTTAAACGCATCTGGTAAAATATTTCCACTGACATTTGTAGTTGTAGATTCAGAGAATGACAACTCTTGGACATGGTTTTTTATGAGATTCAAGGATACGTATAGATATAAAAGAGGATTGTACATTGTACCTGATAGGCATGAGAGTATACAAACAACAGTTTTGTTGGTATATACTGGGGTAAGTCATTGTGCATGTATTTTTCACTTGTTAAGCAACCTGAAAAGTAGATTTAAAATAAATCCAAAAAGAATTAGAGACTTCTTCATGGGGGTAGCAAAAGCTTATACTATAGAAGAATTCAATGATAACATGAATGAGCTCGACAATGTGGACAAGCGTATAAGGGGGTATTTAGAGAGTGTAGGATATGAAAGGTGGTCTCGTATTCATTCAAATGATAATAGATACTCAATAATGACTTCAAACATAGCAAAGTCAATAAATGCAGCAATTAAAGCTGCTAGAGACCTACCTATATGTTCATTACTTGAGTACTTGAGAGCATTGGTTCAAGAATGAAGTTACAAAAATAGAAATAACGCACATTCAACATTCACAACACTTTGCAAACCATATCATGATATACTTGAAGATAACTTTGTAATGGCAGTGAGAATGCAGGTATGATTCTAACAACAACTACTTTTTTGTTAAGTATTCTTTGATGCAATCTATTTCATTGTATATTTCTTGTATATATTATGTATACAATGTGTTTCTTTGTATATTTCTTATATATACTATGTATATTACATAAAATTGTCTTTTTGATTTTCAGGTACGAGGATGTAATGATGACATATATACTGTCAATGATAATGAATGGAAGTACACAATCAACATGAAGGACAAAACATGCACTTGCAACAGATTCCAAATGGATGAGATACCATGTCCTCATGCAGTTGCTGTGATTAATGAGAAACATATGGATGTATACAACTTTTCTTCAAAATACTATACAAAAGAATCAATGGTTGCAACATATAATGCTATAGTGTATCTAATAACAAAAGAATGTACATGGAGTATAGCAGAAGATGTTAAAAAAGAGGTCGTGTTACATCCAAGTGGAAGAGTCAGACCAGGAAGGCCAAGAAAGAGAAGATTCAAATCAGCATGGGAAACGACAGCAAGTGTTGAGTGTGGGAAATGTGGTAAAGTGGGGCGTAATAAAAAAATATGTAGAAATGCACCAAAATGTACTTAATCACTACTAAGTGCGTTGTAATGACAAATATGATTGATTGATTTATTCATAAATGTATACGTCTAAAAATGACTTTGATTACATATTTTAACTACAAACTAACAGTTATGAACATGTTAAAATTACTTTGTGTTCATTCTTTTATGTTTATTTAGTGTTTATTTCTTGTAAGTAAACAATATTGTATAATTGTTGTATATCATTTGTATATTTCCTGTATATTTCATGAATATTTTCATAAAAGAGTATGGTTGCAAATATTATGAAGGAAATTCAATTCAATTCTGTATACATATTGTATATTTCTTGTATATTTTATGTATATTCTGCATAAAGGTTATATATTTTTTGTATATTTCTTGTATATTTCTAGTATACAATATATTTTCTGCACATTAAGGAATTCATTTTCTCAGGTAATGAGATGTTCAATATATTTCTTGTATATTTCGTGTATATTATAAATTCAAGATGTATATTTGTTGTATATTTCTTATATACATTATGTTTTTTGCACTTTAAGCAAATCAACTAGACAGGTAGTGAGTTGTTCTGAATATTTCTTGTATATTCTGCATAAAGATTGTATATTTCTTATATATTTCTTGTATATTTTGCGTATATATATTATATTTTATGCACATTAAGCATTTCACTTCTGCAGGTAATTACTTATTCTGTATATTTCTTGTATATTTCTTTATACAATATGTTTCCAGCAAAGTAAGCAATTCATTTTCCCAGGTAATAAGATGTTCAGTAGATTCCTTGAATATTTTTTGTATATTTCATGTATATTATACATTCAAGTTGTATATTTATTGTATATTTCTTATATATAGTATGTTTCCTACACTTTAAGCAAATCAACTTGACAGGTAATGAGTTGTTCTGAAATTTTCTTGTATATTCTGCAAGCAGGTTATATATTTCTTGTATATTCTACATGGAAGTTGTGTATTTCTTGTATATTTCATGTATATTTTGTGTATACATTATGTTTTATGCACATTAAGCATTTCACTCTGCAGGTAGTTACTTATTCTGTATATTTCTTGTATATTTTTTGTATATTTCATGTATATTAATATGTTTCCTGCACATTAAGCAATTTATTTTCTCATGTAATGAGATGTTTAGTAGATTTCTTGTATATTTCTTGTGTATTATACATTCAAATTTTATATTTATTGTATATTTCTTATATACAGTATGTTTCATGCACTTTAAACAAATCAATTAGGCAGGAAATGAGTTGTTCTATATATTTCTTGTATATTCTGCATGCAGGTTGTATATTTTTTGTATATCGCTTGTATATTTTGCGTATACATTATGTTTTATGCATATTAAACATTTTACTTTTGTACGTAGTTACTTGTTCTGTATATTCATTATATATTTCTTGTATACAGTATGTATATTTGTCATATATTTCTTATATATCATGTTATGCAATATGTATATTGTATGTTTTTCTAGACATAATGCAACTAACTCTGAAAAAATATATTGTATATATAATAAATACATATACATGTAACTGTTTTACATAAAAAATTTGATGAACAGCAAAGTGGTATAAAATTTTTTGACTGCTAAATACAATGCACTACATCAGTTACAGAAAAAAAATTAATAACTTGCATCCAAAATCTTATTTCTCTTTTGGCTGGACCACGACACTGATGTCAAATCTTCCACAGTCTTTAGAATCACTCTCGGTTCCTTCTTCTTGTTTCGACTTTCCATGTTTGTATAGAAGAAAGCCAAGTCTTTGACGATGAATAGGAACATCGAATTCTGTGAAAATTTCCTTTCCATAAATAAAATATTCAGCAAAATAGCACATAAAGACCCCGCAGTCACTACAAAAAATAACAATAAAATAAATAAATAAAAACCATGATGTGTATTAACAAACATATATCATACAGGTAAATTAATGAATACATACAATGATAAAAGAAATTACCAGTCAATTTGAGAAGAAAGGTTTTCAACCATAACAACTTTGAAAGCTTTTCTACCAGGTTTGATTGGCAAATCATTCCTTAAATAAAAAAATCCAACCATTGAAAGATATAATGATAACAATGTGTTGTAAGCACGAGTTACTTCATTAACAGCAGAAACCATTGCAGCTGAGCGCAGTGAATTGTAAACATAAAGGCAACATTCTACGAAATTAAGACAACCCAAAACCCAATGTGATGCAGATGAAACATGAATTGGGAATAGAAGATAGTCACATTCAATCCAAGGTTTGTTGTAATACAAATAATGTTCAATGATGTATTCAAGTATCACTGTCTCTTCCTGCAGAACATAATTCAGTCTCTTGCTGCGCATATATCTTACATACATAGATTGAAGCTTCTAATCAAAGAAATTATCCGTCGTTATGAATTTCAAACCCAGACTTCTGTTATACTTTCTTTTCTTTCATAAATAATAGAATATAATATCAACATGTTGTAATAACAGAATCCCTGATCATAATTAGTAAATCGAAAGAAATATGATCATACCATGTACAATTAAATAAGTTTCACCATCCCTGAACTGATTTATCTAGACAATGCAAATAAGATATGCTCTGTATATAGTGTATATATATAGTATATAGTGTATAGATATCCAAAAACAAGTCCAGAAACAAAAAAAAATGTAAACATACTTTAAATAAAACATACACATACCAATGAAGTTAGCATTAAACTACGTGTACAAAGAGCATTGAACCATTCATTTTCCCCAACATCAGCAATAACAATGTCAAATGCAGGAGAAAAAATATTGTCACAAGCAGAATAAATTGTTTTTCTATAAAAAAATGAAAACAGATAGTTTAAAAATCTATAAAAATAATATAATCAAAACAACAAAACAAAAAAAAATTATTAAATAAATTACTTGCTACGCTTCAGTTTATTTTTCAGTAGCCAGCCTTGAAAATCTCGAAGAGACCCATCACCAAATTCTTTGTCAAAAAAATTATCCAATGGAGAAGAACCTTTAATAATCTCCTTAACTCATTGTTCCTTCACACTAATGCTGCTTTCACCAGTTGGGAACGAAGAAAGAAATGGAGATTGCAGAATAGTCGCAGGTCTTCTATCCCTTTTTTCAGCTACTGGGGTTACATTGTCAGAAGGTCCAGCCTTTGATTCCTGATTTAAAATTAAGTTCAAACTCATCAAGAAATATATAAAACTAAGAGTACAAAAAAATTAAAAAAGGAAAATTGCAAACTACATAGAGATTATGTGTATATTTTTTTTATACATCTTGTATATTACCTGTATATTATATGTATATATCTTGTATACATTCATCTATGTTGAAATTAAAACAACCAGTCACCTCATAATTCTTTACAGCAGAGCATATTACTTCTTCAATTTCAGCAACTGTCATATCATCCAAAAAATCAGATGCCTCTTTTGCATTTTCTTCTTCAATGTTGATAAATGGAGTCAAAGAGAACGTACAACCAAGCTCCTTGAAAAGTGTAATAAAATAATTTAAAATATAAATAATAATAAAGCAAGCAACTTTTACAAATTAGCAAAAATTATTCATAAATAACTTACAACATTCATGTAATCACAAACATATTTGGGCTGCTTTTCACTTTTTGATTTTTCTTCCTCATTAACTTTTTCATCAGAAGCAGCCTCCTCTTTATTCAATTTCTTATCACTATCAAAAGGCTTTACAATATTTCTGGAGGTGTTTTGTACATATTCACAAATGAACCTATTTAGTAATGTATACGAGCTGTATACAACAAATATACATACTATATACAACATAAATGAAACTACTAGTAATATATAACAAGTGTATATTTTACTTACTGATGAAAACATCTGAAAAAGCTTAGAAAAGTTTTCATCAACTTTATTATTCAATGAAGAAACCTCTTTGCTAAGTTAAAAAAACTGCTTCTGCAAATCACTTTGCTTCTTGCTAATTTTCTTAACTTCCTCCATAAGTAAGACAATTTTGCCATTATTAGATTTGCTAGAATGAATCTTTGAAGATGAAAGAAAAGAGGAAACTTTAGAGGAAGGTGGATCACAAAAGTCATCATCATCATTCGCTTGATAATCCACCCCTTTGACATTTACAAAAAGTCCCTCCATGTATGGTTTCGATAACTCTTCCTCAGTAGGTACTATATGTCACAGCTGCATTATGAAAGTTGAAAAATTAATGATCAATTAAGAAACATAAAACAACAATTAATTAAAAACATGATAGAATTGCATTATTTTAAAAACTCACCTTTGTTCGATCCAACGAACTAAAATGCTTATTCACTTGCTTGAAACTTGGTTGCTCAGTAGCTGTCTACTTCAATATACGTGGACATTTTTGTCCATGACATATAGCATAATGATCAACTGCGGATGAGCAACACTCATAAAACCATACTTGAAGGGCTAAGGGAAATCCAATCAACCTATACATAACTAGGTATTTCAACTTCCCAGCAACCTCTCGTTTTTCATTCACACAAAAATTACCTTTTAAGGAATCTAAAGTATAATCATACAAATCTCTACCCCATGGATACTTTTCAAAATCTCCTGATTCTACCAACTCAAAATCTATGTCATTTACTAATTTATCAGTCCTATGCGAAAAAAGAAAATGATGAATCAAATAGAGAATGACAACTTTTACGGCATCATTGTCATCACACCAACGTTTTGACACAAATGCCTCCAACACAGACTGCCTGTTTATTCTTTGTACACCACTGAAACATCTCTGTTTAAGAGCAGCGCCTTGTGCCCTCATTGCCAAACGCCTACTTTCACCTTTACACTTTAACCCCATAATGAGGCCAAAATCATCAACAGAAATTTCAATACAACTTCATTGATCTTCACCCACAACTCATTGTCCATAGGTTGCATCACTTCACGCAACAGAATGTTGTGAACAACTTGAGCTTGCCACACTATAGGTGGCATGTCAAAAAAATGTCCAAAACAAGTTGCTCTGAACTTCTGCAATTGTGTTTCAGATAATTTTTCCTTAATCAGTTCAATAGCCCCTAAGTGAATATGGAATCCCACTCTAGCAGAATAATAGTCTTTTGGATTCACAATATACTCATATTCCTGCGTACAACATAAGAAGTTTCTCTCAAAACAACCATAATAATACTCAGACATATACAATAGAAGACATACAACATTATTCAGAAAACATCAAACAAATATCAGAAATGATTGGTTCAATGCACATTAATATATACTTTATAGACACTATTACTCAAAACATAAAGTATACTATACCGACACTGCTACACAAAAAAAATCAAAAAATTGCACTAAAACTGCTACTATATAAAAATAGCTACTAAAAACTGCTACTATATGAAAACTGCTACTCAAAAAAATGAAAACACAATGTATACTAAACAGAAATTGCAACAAAAAAAAAATCAAAACACTGTACTAAAATTGTTACTATATAAAAATAGCTACGAAAAACTGATACTATATGAAAACTGCTACTCAAAAAATGAAAACATAATGTATACTATACAGAAACTGCAACAAAAAAAATCAAAACATTACAAATGTGTAGACAACGACTAAACATCAATATTCAAAATGATCACTGAAACACATTTTCGTAGGTATAAATGTTGTATATTATCAGTATATTTTCAAACCTTGGCAGTGGTCGATGTCTTCTTCAGTTTTTCGAAACCCTGTTGTTTACCATGTGATCGATGTGTTTTCCTCTTTTTTGAATAAGATCCGTCAAATGCTTTCAAACCTTCATCAACAAGTGTTTCGATTGCTTCTATTGCACGTTCAATAGATCTTGGATTTTCAACATCCATTGAAGTCCTTTTAACCTTCTCTGAATATGTAGTAATATTCGACATTCTTGGATAACAGTCAAGCAAACGAAGTGGCACAAAACGATCACACAAATGCAGAGACGAACAGAGGAACAAATGCAGAACTGTAAATGAAAATCAGAGACGAATAGAGGAAAACACCAGACGCAGTGGAAAGAGCAACTAAAACCACGAAAGTAGACACGAAATGTTGAAGGAGACCAGTGAAGCTTGCACAAATGCAGAACTACAAATGAAAATCAAAGACGAACCACGAAATGTAGTGGAAAGAGCAACTAAAACCAGAGAGGAAATCAACAGACACAGTGGAAACAAAAAACAGAGACGATAGAACAAATCACCAGATTTAGGGCAACGGGCAAAAGATTTCACGAACGTTTTTTATTTCAAGTTAGTTATTCAAATATGAGCCAGTTGCAATTCGCCATTTTATGATATGGTATAAATGCAAATAAAACGAATATGTTGGTATTATTGATAAAACCAAAGTTAACGAAAATTTTTTTGAAAATATTTTTATAATAATGGTAATTTCTGTAATTTCCTCTATTGTTATTAGTAACTAATTGGGCCGGGACTTCTAAGCCCACCCTTTTCCTCTTTGGGTCTAAAAAATCAATGCTCAATCTTCCTTTTCTGCCACCTCAATATCTGATTCCATGCTCTTAACCTCCTTCATATTTGTAGTCATGTTTTCATGCACTTTTATGGAAGTTTCCATAGCCACTTGATTATTGCCACCCCCACCCACATTTACGTGATTTTGCATGTCTCCACATTTCTCACCCCTAATAGCACCTGTATCAACTAGATATCCTTGATTTTTCGTACCCACGATCTCACCCTCCTCCTTCCGACTGGCCATCTACTTCGGCTACCTCATCAACAAGGAACTTAAGAGCCAACTTGATCCCATGTTCATTCTTCGAGCATTATGTGAACTTCCTCACATATAACTTCTCCATATTTTTGAGTAGTTATTGGGATTCGACTTAATGAAACCTCCTAACTTTTTCCCAAAGCCTTGTGCAACCACCTCTGACACGAACCCCGAGGATTGGTTGTGAATTTGAACCCAAAGACTAACATACTCCAATTCTACTTTTTTGGGATCTTCTCCTGCTCGAATTCAAATAGTACGACTTGGTTGTCGTATGCCCACGGGCCCCCCTCCATAACCCTCCAAACATCAGCCGCATGATTAAATTGAAACAAACAATTGAAGAACTATTTCATCAATAAAAACTCTTTTACCAGTCTCTAGTTCATAGCCATAACCTGACTCATTTTATTCTTACGAACAAAACACTCAGGTTGTGTTTGGTTGGTGAGAAAATCAGAATTTTCTTGAGAAAATTTTGATAATATTATTTTCTCATGTTTGGTTGATTAAAATGGTGAGACAAATTTTCTCGGCCTAATAACTTTTTTCACCAAAAATTTCTCAGCTCAAAAGGTGAGAAAAACAAAATTTTTTCATGAGAAAATTTTTTGTATATTAATTAAAAAAATAACTACTTATATCTAACTTTTAATAAATGTTTACATGTCCAACTAAACAATCATAAAAAATTTTCTTAACAATATTAAAATTTTTTTTTTTAAAATAATAATTTTTAAGAAAATTTTTTTTAGCAATTAAACGCACCCTATGTGAAGCACCTCCCTACCGTAGCCCTGGGCCAAGTCAAGTTTTGGTTGCATATTGCCTTCTGTCTACATCCATGTTATCAGCCGCCATTCTTAAATACGAAAATGAACCAAACACCAAAAGTTGGTCAAATAAAACAATAATATAATAAGAGAATGGAAAGAAAGAGGAAAGAAGGATCCAGAGAGAACGTTGGGGCAAAGAGAATGAATGAATGATTGAAGAAATTATTATCAAAATAATAATTGAACGAATTGTTTTACTGCTGAACTGATTTAGGATTTTTGAAGGGAAAGGGAAAAGGTTCTCAACTTGGAGGCAAATGAAATTATCGGAGTTTTTTTTAAATAATTAAAAAAATAAATTATTTTTAAAATGTCTAACTCTTTAATTTTATTTCATATATATCCACTTTTTAATAGTGTCTCGCCACACATACGCACAGATGACTTTTTTTTATTTAATCCACATGTGAAGGCGTCATTCTATGTAAATTGAATTTACACATAAGACATCTTTTGAAAAGACGCCTTCCATATAAATTCCTATTTACATGAAAGACGTCTTTCAAAAGACGCCTTCCATATAGTTTTTTTTATCTTTTTTTTAAATACTTTCGTTTTTCATTTGAGAATTCTTTCGTTTTTGTGTCTTGACTTTGTTTGTTTTTTTTTAAATCGTCTTCATTTGATTTAAACAAAGATAACTTGAATCATTTTTGCTTCACGTTTTTGCATCTTTACTTCATTTAATTTTTTTATATTGTGTTTTTAGTTGCAATTTAGATTCTGTTCTCGTTTCTGTGTCTTCACTTCAATTTGGATTTAGGTTTCTTTTTTTTTCAAATTGTATTCATTTAAAAAAACAGGTGAAGACGTTTATAGTTACCTTTTAGTTGGGATAATTTTTTATTTTTCAAATTTTCACTTCAATTTATTTTTTTTCAAGTCGCCTTCACTTGATTACAAAAAAAAACCAGGTGAATGCGTCTTTTTTTAAATCGTCTTCGTTTTTTTTTCAACTGTCTTCATTTAAATTTTTTTCAATACTAGATTATTTTGGCATATTATAAAAAATCATGTGAAAGCGTTTTCAGTGAAGACAACTTTACTTGACATTTTTTTTTCAAATCATCTTCACTTCGTTAATATTTTTTTTCAAATCGTCTTCACTTAATTTAAAAAAAACGATAAAGACGTCTTTTTTAAATCATTTTTGTTTTTTTTCAAATTGTCTTTATTTAAAAAAATTAATTAATTAATTTTTTTCGAGTCCAAAAATGAAAAATGCAATAAAAAAGAGAGACACCCATAAACAAAAATGAAAAATAAAAGTGTCTTCGTATGGTTTAAAAAAAATAATTAGACGAAGACATTTTTTTAAATCAAGTAAAGAAAACTTAAAAAAATAAATGAAGCAAATATGATTAAAAAATTAAACCAAGCGAAGATAATTTAAAAAAATTATCTCAAACGAAGACATCGTCGTGTCACTTAGTTTAAATGAAAACCGAAGATAGTTTAAAAAAAGACACATTCACATCATTCTTTTAATCAAGTGAAGATAACTTGAAAAAAATAAATGAATTGAAGAATTTTCTTTTTTAAAAAATTATACCAAGTGAAGGTGTCTTCATTTGGTTATTTTTTTAAACGAAGATGATTTGAAAAAAAAAATGAAGACGATTAGAAAAAAAATGTCTTCGCAATGTTTTTTTTTGTTTTTAAATCAAGTGAACATGACTTGAAAAAAAAATATTAATAAAGTAAAAATGATTTTTTTTTAAAAAACAAAGATGATTTTTAAAAAAATATTAACAGAGCGAAGATAATTTAAAAAAAAAGGAAAAATGAAGATGATTTTTTTAAAGATGTATTTACCTAATTTTTTCTTAATTAAGCTAAGACAACTTTGAAAAAAAAATAAATGAAGTGAAGATGATTTGAAAAATAAAAATTATCTCAGTGAAGACAGCTTCATTATATACGTCTTCACCTGGTTTTTTGTTTTAATAAAACACCTTCATCTTGTTTTTTTAAATAAAAAAGACATTTTCACCTTCACCTTTACCTTGTTTCTAGGTGTTTCTCTTTTTTCATTTCGTTTTTAATTTTTGAGCTTTTTTTACTGCATTTTCAACGTCTTTCTTTTCTAAAAAAATGGCTTCACCTGCCTTATTTTTTAAAAAATCAAGTGAAGACGACTTAAAAAAATAAAACAAAGTGAACATGATAAAAAAAATCTCAAGTAAAGATGTCTGCGTGTCACCTGATTTAAATGACGCTTTCTCCTCTTTCTTTTAATCAATATAAGACAACTTGAAAAAATAAACGAATTAAAAATTATTTAAAAAATATATACGAAGTGAAGGCGTGTTAATTTTTTTTAAACAACGACAATTTGAAAAAAATGAAAAAATTTTTAAAAAATGCCTTCATCTTGTATTTTTTTTTTTAAATCAGGTGAAGACGATTTTAAAAAAAATATTAATGATGTGAAGATGATTTGAAAAAAAAAGTCAAGTGAAGTTGTTTTCACTGAAAACGCTTTCATCTGATTTTTTTTATAACATATAAAGATAATCTAATGTCGAAAAAAAATGAAGACGATTTGAAAAAAAAAAAAGAAAAACGAAAACTATTTGAAAAACGAAAACGATTTAAAAAAAGACTCATTTACTTGATTTTTCTTTGTAATCAGGTGAAAACGATTTGAAAAAAATGAAGTGAAGATGATTTAAAAAATAAAAAATTATTTAAAGTAAAGGCAGCTTCATAAATTTTTTTTTAAATGAATACGATTTGAAAAAAAATTAAAAAAAAACTAAAGACGATTAGAAAAAAGATATATTTGCCTCATTTTTTAAAAATCAAATGAAGACAACTTAAAAAGAAAATGAAGTGAAGACATAGAAACAAAAAAAATCTAAATAGCAACTGAAAACATAGTGTAAAAAAAATTAAACAAAGCAAAGACGTAGAAACGAGAATAAAATCTTAAATCGTAATTGAAAACTCAGTATTAAAAAAGGGTACACCTCATTTTTTTAAATTAAATGAAGACTCAAAAAAAAAGTGAAATTAAAACGCAAAAACTAGAATAGAATCTAAATTGCAATTGAAAACTTAGTATAAAAAAATTAAATAAAGTAAAGATATAGAAACGCAAAGCAAAGATGATTCAAGTCATATCTGTTTAAATTAAATGAAGACGATTGAAAAAAATAAATAAAATGAAGACGCAATAACAAGAGAAATCTCAAATGAAAAACTCAGTATTAAAAAAAGATAAAAAAAATTAATATAAAAGACATTTTTTTAAAAGACACATTTCATGTAAATAGAGATTTAAAAAGACGTCTTTTGTAAATGCATTTACACGTGAATTAAATAAAAAAAAGTCACTTGTATGTATGTGTGGCGATACAATGTTAAAAAGTTAGTGCATATGAAATAAAATTAGAGAGATAGACAGGTTAAAAATAATTTATTTATTTTTGTACTATTTAAAAAAAAAATTCCGAAATTATCTTGTTCCCTATTAATTAATTACTACTTATATATTGATTATTACTTTATTCGAAGAAAACAAAAGGAAAGCAAAGCGGTGCCAAACAAACTAAACGGCTACTTGAGCCTTCTGGTCGCAACAGTAGCTCTAGCCACTGGCTTTCTCTGGCATTGGCAATGGCAAAGAACAGAAAGCGAAGAGTCCCAGAGATTCTATGGAGGGTGTACGGAAAACGCGCTCGCTCTCTTGCAGAAACGGTGATAGCTCTGTTGCCTCCATCTCCGGCCTCCCCGGCGGAATGTGCCGGGTGCAAGGGCCGGCGTTGCCTTGGCTGTAGCGGTGCCGATGCCATGTCCTTACTTTTGAGGCCTGACGATCCCTCTGATTACCGCCGGCTCTTGAATCGGTGCTTCGCGGTTCTACCTGAAAGTGCGCCAACCCTCGCCGTGTTCTTTCCCGACAATCGATGGCCGCAGGCCGAGGTTCACTCTTATTCTCTTTTCTTTCGAATAAACATTTCGAGATTTGTTTTGTTTGAGTCTCTGGAGTCTTTGATCGTTTTTGGTGCTGGTATTTAAGGAATTTTAAGGATACTAGTGAAGTTTGAGAAAAACATAAAATTTTGTGGATTTTTGACTGATTTTGGTATTTGAGACTTTGAAGAAGTAGAGAAACTGTAACTACGATAATGCCCTTAAACTAATAGTGTAAGACCTTGTTTGTTTTTGTTTTTTGTCTTTTCTTTTGCTTCTTTTGGATTTTGCTCTATTTTCCTACATTCGAATTTGTACTTCCATTAAGTTACATTTGCAGTCAATCTTGATCCCAATAATCTTAAACCCTTAAATCTCAGAGCTTGTCTCCATACCTTTAATTGAGCAGTTATTTTCAATTTAGTGTCATTAAGTAGTGCTAGTGCTAGTAACCCACACCCTCTTGGTAGTTAAAAATGCAAGGTGCAAGGCAAGACACACATTTGAGTAAAATGAGACTCACAATTCTTTAAAAACTTAGTTATCTTGTTTATTTATTTTTTTTTTCGAAAGAAAGTCGAAAGACAAATATCAATAAAACTCTAAAATTTTCCAATGTTACATCATCACGAGACTAATATTTTCATTTCATGTTCAGGCCCACATATTTTCTCAGCTTGAGGGATGAGAAAATCTTTTGTATATAGATTTAATGAATAACTATTTATGACTAACTTTGTCAAATTTTAAATTGCGTTGAGGAAAGAAATACAAAAAGCAAGAAGTACAAATATGAATTGTGATGCATTTTCAAAAATTACTTATTGTTTTCATAAAAGCGTAATATGAGTTTCCTTTAATGATCAATGTTATATATTTATATACACTAACAAATAGAAAAATAATATAATATGGTACTTGTTTCATTACTTAGAAGCGTGTGTGTATGTTTATTTTATTTTATTTTTATTTTTTACTGAGGAGTAGGAAAGTGAGGTGAGTTTGGTAAGGTGTGTTTAGGCGCACTAAGGCACTCACTTGAGTTAATGGGCCTTGTCTGTATGAGGCACAACATGTTTACTTTACTTCAAGGCTTGCTTGAGGCACAATAAGGTGGATGCCCTAGTAACACTCTATATCCTTGAGTATCATCAGGAATATTTTCACTCAATTCATCCGTAGGTAGTGTAAAAAAGATAAGGTCATAAGACATATACTTCGCTACTTTGTTTCAAAGCAATAAATTGACTTTGATTCTTGTGAACAAAACAGCTAAAAATGTTAAAAGTAAAATGAGACTTTCTGTGAGACTATTGTGAGTAATGGCAATGAGCACTTGAGGCATGTACAAGTCTCTAATGTTTAAATATTACAAAATATGGATGATAGCCGTGTAGTTTTGTATGTTTACAATCCTTAGGTTCAGTGAACAATCTGATATAGTTATAAATTACCCAACTTGCATGTTTCATATTCTAATAGCTCCAACTTAGCTTCTTTGCTGCTTCTTGCTCATTTGCAGATTGTTAAGAGGACAATAGAGATGCTATTATGTGATCCACACCAGACATGTAATGTGATATGCAATGGTTATAATAAGGTAATAATGGTTATAATAAAGTGTAAGTATGCAATGCAATTGATTTTTGATCTAGTGCTTGAAAAAAATCTTATCAATGGAATTGTTGATCACATGATCATGTCATGCCTTGCTAACCATTTGATTTGGGGACTCCTAAGCTCTTAGTGATCTTACCCATGATCATAACATGCCTTCTCTACACTTTTACTTATTGATCAAACCTATAATAATAGCATCCTAAGCTATCATTTTGTTTAGGAGCATATGAACTCATGTTGCTGCCTATGGGCATGGAGATATGCAAACTATATGATAAGGGTGTGTGTGGATTTGTTCCATAATTGATATGTTTATTCCTTGTTATTTTTTCTTTGTCATGCTTTTCCCCCTTAATTTTTTTTTAAAAGAAAACCAAAAAGGTTCTAGATATTATTTCTCTCTTTCTTTTTTTTGGTTATTTTTCATAAAAATCGGAAAAAAGTATTCAGCATATTGTAATGTTGGCATTTAAATTTTTTTAAAATAATTAATATTGAATTTTAAGTCCTTCATTGGATGTGACTTTCTTAGGTTTGTTAATAACCCATTGGATACTTTTTCATTTGTTATTTTCATGAAATTAGGTTTGTTAATGACATCTTGGATACTTACCATTTGTTTGTAGTGAAACTTGTTTGTGTTGTTTGGATGGGATATTTCTATTTGGCCTTTTCTATGAGGATTGAAAAGTTATGTTGGATTTGAGCATCACTTCGCCCATTGTGCTCACGATCCCAAGTCAAGAAGTAGGAGGCAAGATCGTAACTACAATTGCCATTCACTGAAGGATGGAATTGTTTGTTCCTTCAAGAAAGAAAAAATTGAAAAAAGGGTTGAGATTTATTTGGTCTCAACAACAAGGAAGCTATTGAATCATAATTGTGAGGTTTCTCATGTTAATATGTTGTTTACGTATTTGTATGTCTCCCATCCTCTATATTTAATCATGAAGCAATTTCTCTCTAATTTATGTCTATATATATATATATATATTATTTTTATATTGTTTTCTTAAAATTGTTTGTTGGAGATATTTTTTTCCTTTGTAGCATCTGTTCCTTGTAAAAGAATATTTTATAGCTACACCTATAGAGTGATACGAATCTTCTTGGTGAATAGGTGGTATTTGTAAACTGTAAGGCCTGATTTATTGTTGAACATAATGGTCGTTCTTCTCGAATTCCTTCAAAGAATATAATAACCCTTACGAAGATAGTGAGACATTCTCATTCCTCTCGAAGATATGGCAAACCACAAACCTTTTGTATGGTGCAATTCCTTATTTATACATAGTAGTTCCAATGCTACGCCTTGAACCATTCAACCTCCTACATAATATTAGTATTATGATCTAGAAATAGAGTGAATAGCGAGTCATTTACATTCATATTATTGTATTGCAACATTCATCTTATTGCAGTATAGGTATGACCAATCGATTATTATAACTCCAAATAGAAAATCTTTCATCAAAGAAAGATCTTCCTTCGAGGTTCGGAGGATAACAAAAATACATTTCTTTTTGTTTTGTTAAAAAAATATTAAAAACAATATATATATATATATATATTCAATTTGTGAATATGATTATTTTCCCCATTTTCTTTTTTGATATTTATATCTGCACTAGATTAAATCGATGAATTGGAACAAATTGATTGATGAATCTATATTTTCTATTATGGTTCCGTGGGAATTCAAAAATCTTGTTCCCTTTTCAGATTGGCTTTGGGTCCTTCCTCTGTAGCTTAGGTGCAGGGTGAAGAAGGCCCCCTTTCGAGGGGGTAGGGGTTAGCCATTAGTGAGATACTTGTTCTCTATTTCTACGTGCATGAATTCGGAGAAAAAGAAGTATGTTTTCACTGAGCTAAAACAATATGTCGATAGCTTTAGGAAATATCAACTATCCATCCTACCTCCTCTACATTCTTGATAGCGCATCTTTGTCTCAGTAGAGTCTTTTAATCATGTGTTTCGGTCCTTTTTCCCGTTAGTCCATAAGGATTAGACATCCATATTCCAGGACCATACAAGCTTGTTACATGAAATGAGCCAAACCTAAAGCAAGCTACTTTTGAGAGAAATATATGAATTGTAAAGATCTTAGGCAAATTCAAAGGTGGTTTTCTTGTACGTTTATCACAAAATATTTTTAGATCCCAGTATGTTCAAGAACATGGATACAGGGAGTGCATAGCTGTTGTTAGCTCGTGCCATAAGGTGTTGGGTCAAGTCTCGCAATGAGCACAACCTTTATTTAATTGATAATTATATAAAACAGAAAATAATTTAGCCATTTGCATCAAGTTCAAACTCCCTTCTTGCATGTCTACAAAAGGGATGAAAGTCGCAACACTTGTTCCCTGATAAGAATCTACTTGATGAATATAATAATCCCTATGAGAAATGAATTAGATTATTTGCAAGCTGTAAGACCTGATTTATTTTTGAACTTAATGGTCTCTCTTCTCATATTTTTTCAAAGAATATGAACCCTACAAGAATTGTGAGACAATCTCATTCCTCTCACATATATGGCAAAACCCAAGCCTCTAATGTGGTGTGACTTCTTGTTTGTTATATGCAAAAGGGATGAAAGTAGCAATAGTTATTCCCTTTGTGTGAGGTTCATGTTCTCTTATTTATCAAAATTTTATTTTTTAAATGCAAACTCATCCTTTCCAATATCATTTGTTCTAGGTAAATTTGCATATCTTTAAACACAATTAGTGCCAAACTCAGATGAATGAGTATAGCGGACATCTGTGTAAACATTCTTAGATTAACTATGGCATGAACTAATCAACTAAACTATGCAAAGGGCTTAAGATGCCCAAGTGTCAACTTAGTCCTTGATAAAGTAGAGTGGAGAGAATGGATTCAGGTAGCCGATCCCATTTAAGTGGAGAAGGCTTCGAGGCTTAGTTTAGTTGAGTAGCAACTCATCATTTTTATATTCTTATTAGTAGTCATCATTTTTGTTGAAACATGAACAGAAGTCCCTAGCTCCTATGACTTTTCATGCTATGGTTTTGTTGCTAATCCACCTGACTTCATAGGTGGGACATAAATTCTAAGATTTTTATTTTTATTTTTCAATATTTTGCTTTTTTCTAATTGTTTAATTTTTATTTTGTTTATAAAAATCTGCTTATTATCAATTATCTTGAGATTCGTTTGATTGATTTTAATGAAATGAGGTTAAGAAAATTAGATGGCAATAAATTTGAATTAATAATATAATATCTCGAAAAATAACTCAATGAATTGAAGGAAAAAAGTTCTATAAATTTTTATTATTAGTTTAACAATAAATATCAACTTTCCTAGAGCTAACACTAATAGAATAGTTTTAGAATTGTGAATTAGAATCAAATAGTTTTGGAGCTTGGGAAATTGAACCATATATCATAGGATTATTATGAATAGAGTGTGAATATATATAACATGTCTTTTGGTGAGAGAAGTAAAAAGATGGTTTCAAACATCTAATGTTAGTGACTAATTTTTATTTTTATGAAAAACCCAAATGGTCCATACCTAAGGCCTGCCTACCCATTGAAGACTGGTTTTTTTTTTTTTTTTTTTTTAACTTTTGTTTTATAACTTTGTTGATGACTACATACCACATTAGAGACCAACATGTGCTTTTATTGCCAACAATAGAACTATTGATAAACCACTATAGATGGATCTAGTCTACATAATACCAATAATAGGTTTGTATTGGTTGAAGGTATTTTTGACTTTTACATGTGAAATCACGCCATAAACCTTATAGATCTCAAAATTTTGTTTTTTCCCCATTTTTGGCATTTCATTTTGTGTTTTCAAGGCGCCAAGATGAACTCTAGGCAGTTCGCCCTCTAGGCAAGGTGTAGCGTAGATGATAATAAAAATATTCATTTCTAGGTCAATGGGTAATTAAGTAATTACTTATAGGTCCTTTGATAGTTATTATACAAAATTAGGTATGTTTGACTATATTCTATTCTAAACGCTAAATCTTCATGCAATGACAAACAATGCCTCATATTTATAAAACTTATGTCAGTAAAACATCAATTCATGCCAGTATGCCACAATACTCATTATTCAAGAGAGTTTACAAAATTGGAAGCTTTCCTGTGCATCAAACGAAAGGACAAATTGTTAAATAGCAAATAACAATTGTTGGAGGGTTGTTGCAGTGTCGCTGATATTCATTAGAGATCTTGATGGCTTTCTTGGTCAAGACAAACGAAAAGAGAAGACTTTAGAAATTTTTTATCCTTGTGGAAGAAACTCATGCAATCATCCTTGGTATGTAGTTACTTATGATTGTTTAAATAGGTAAAAAATAGTCACGAGTAAGGGGCATGTTTTAAATCTCTATTAAATAATTATCTATTATTTAGAATTCCATGGTAAATGTAAGATAAATAATAGCTGAACTATAATTATGCGAGACATTCTTCTTTACATTTGTAAGAACTGTGTGAATTGAAATCTAAGATATACAATCTATACTTCTTTACTTTTTGGGGACGGAACCTTCATATGAGTAGGAATATTGGGGAGGGGCAGATTGAAGAAATTAGTGAGATGACTAATTTGCTTCAAGAAGTTCATCCAAGGAATAGAGAAAGGGAGGACAAACCAGTTTGGAAGGAAGGAGGAAGTAAAGTGTTTTCAGTTATATCTTTCATGAGAGTTCTAAATGGAAACATTTCTAGAAACCCAGCAGTTCCGGTTGACTTTATTTGGACAGCTAGAGTTCCCATGAAAGCAAAAATTTTAGTGTGGCTTGTTAGTTTAAATAAGTTAAATACAGTAGAAAATCTCCAAAAGCGCTTCCCTAACTATGTCCTTAACCCGTCAATTTGTATATTATGCAGGAATAGCATGGAAACAAGCTCCCACATTTTCCAGAACTGCAGAATGATGAAACAGATGTGGAGCAGGTGGGTGAATAAATATGAAGATTGTGCCCCACCTGATGATCAGAACATGTTCCAAATCCCAGTGAGTGTGAGGAGTAGAAGATTTCAACAATACTGGAAGATAATCTTTTTTGCAGTTTGGTACAACTTATGGGAGGAGAGGAACACAATATTATTTCTAGATAGGTTTAGTTTAGAAAGTCTTGTATGGGAGAGATCCAATATCTTGTTTGCAACTTGGATCTCAAGTTCAAAATTACGGAAAGCGTACTATTTTGGGGAATGGTTATGTAAGGGTAATGAAATTTTGAATATGATATAATCTGTTTGGTTTTTGTATTGATACTGTGATATCTCATCCGACATCAAATCTTTATATAATTAATACAATAGTTTCTGTTTCTAAAAAACTTGTAAGAACTGTGTGAATCAAAATCTAAGATATACCCAGCATAAGGAATTCCCCTATAAACTACTTGAAAATGTGCATTTTTTGCAATATGTTATATAGTATGGGAAGAAAGAAATAAAGGAACCTTTGAAGTAAAAGAAGCAAGATTTGATCAAGCGTGGAAATGGTCAATGAGTCTGTTTGCTACTGGGGTGACCTCATCCAAACTAAAGAAGGTCTATAACTTTCGGGGGTGGTTTAGGAATTGGCAAGACATCCTTCACGTAATGTAATTGTGTTTTGTAACTTATAGTTGTAAGGAGATTTCTGTAGCAAGGAATTTGTTTTAAGATCTCTCATCTCCATCTTTTGATTATTAATACAAACATTTTTATTCGATAAAAAAAAATCTAGATATACAATGTGTTATATGTACTTCACTTTTTGTAAGATTTGCATGAATCATTAAATTATGAATTGTAAGAGTTTTAAATAGCGAATCATGAAATTCAACTAATATTTTAGGGGTTGTAATGGAATTCATAGGCATTATGAATTTTGTAGTCATCTTAAGGACTATGAATGGTTTTCCCTCGAATTGAACTATGAATTTTAGGATTAGTAGATTTTAATTGAGACCCTTTCTCGTTGCATATGAACATATACCTTTCACAGTTGGCAAATGCCAGCTTTGGTAGATGAGTGTCAAAATCTGCTCGATCCTTTCGGTGGGCTTCAATGCATGGAGGCATCTCCTTAAAAGTGTAGCTGCCTTTTGGCAACCTTTTGAATGGTGATGCATGATTGAAATTTGACTGTGCCATGCTGTATGATTGATGTTCTCTTGCTTGAATTTCCAGTGAACATGTCTTCCTTAGAATTAGTAGAGTAAGAAACTTGTCAAACACATTCATATACTATGTCAAGGACGTGGTGCCAAATTGTAGTCTTTAGGGACTTGAAAAATATTGAGCACGTGCCAGAGCGTGAAACAGAAAGTTAGCAGCTTTGGTGTCTTTTCTTCATAGTAGATTGTGCTTTCTAGATAATCATATGAAAACTGAAAAGAAAAACGCGCACACACGACCATCATTATCATTAGTCGCATCTATGCTCAATTGTTGCATAAAAAAGTGTACGTGCTGCCATGTTAATTCAATAGGTACTACATCCTTTTGCTTGACTCTTGAGCACTGAAAAATTGGAACATTTTTTAACTCTTGGCAGGTTGGTCGCACAAGTCATGTTGTGGATCTTCTGATTTCCTCTGCTTGGTGTCTTTTGCTTAGGAGAGTAAGTAATTGTTGATGCATTCTGAGCCTTTCCTTTGTTTTCATCAGTGATACAGTTTTGAGGTATCTGTCTATTATTTATTTTTGCCGGAGTTGAAAAAATGAAGGATGGTCAGATTGGAGATGTGACCATGGATCATCTGTTAAAGTTTGCATCCATATTTCTGCCTCTTCCTCGTGAAAATCACCATCAAGTGGCTGGCTCTTCTATATGCCTTTTTGTCCCAACGTTCTCAAAATGCCCTGCTGCTTCAGTCCAACAGAGGACCTTATCTCTTCCATCTGGTAATATATTGTACTTTAATTTGAATTTTATTTAAGATGTTCTTTATTTTTTGCCTTTTCTATTTCATGTTATAGATGTGCCCTTCTTGTTAATTGTTTAACCTACTTGGAAATGCTGTTGTTGTTGTATGTGGCAGTACTTGGACTTGGATTGTTTGTTTTAATTTATTTGCATGAAAATGGTTTTATTTGTAAAATCCCAAAAGGAGAAGCCACAAAGATAGAGAGATTGATGAGAAATTTTTTGTGGAAAGGTAGGGAAGATGGTAATGGGCTTCATCTAGTAGAATGAAACAAGGTACAACTAAGGAAGGAATTTGGAGGTCTAGGGATTGGCAACTTTGTAGCAAGGAATATAGCCTTGGTGGGGAAATGACTTTACAGATTCCCTAGAGAGCAAGATCAGCTATGGGTCCAGGTGATTAAGAGTAGACATGGTCTAAATATCAATGGCAGAGATGCGGGAGTCTAGAGGATTGCAACCCGCAGAAGTCCTTGGAAGTTCATCTACTCCTTGTACCAATTTTATACTCCACTTACTAGACTGTGGTTAGGCTGAGGAGATGTGCTTCGGTTTTGGGAGGATGTGGTGGGAAAATAAGGCATTTGCAGGGATGTTTTCTAGACTGTACAGATAATCAAAAGGACATCATTGTTAAAGAAGGTGTGGTTGGCCTGGCAGCACTCCCTTCCGGTCTTATCCATGTCCACGAATAGTGGTAGAATTTCCTGCCCACCTGAAATTCCGCTGCAGCTGAAGAGATACTGGCACCTGGTCCACTTTGCTATCTGGTCCTCTATCTAGGAAGCTCGGAACAACTGTATCTTTAGGCAGATTAGTGTAGATGTAAATTGGATTATAAACAAATTAGTTTATCACTTCGCTGTTTGGATGTCCTCTTCTA
Source organism: Tinospora cordifolia (assembly GCA_030144865.1). NCBI lineage: Eukaryota > Viridiplantae > Streptophyta > Magnoliopsida > Ranunculales > Menispermaceae > Tinospora > Tinospora cordifolia. Next base: position 19,673 of record JAJIYU010000701.1, on the reverse strand, counting down.
ATTTGGGTTTAGGATATTCTTTTGGGGATTGGATGCTCAAGTGGGCATCTATTTTGTACTCAACCTTGTAAGCTTTTTTGATGCCTTTTGGACTTCTCATCCAGCTTAATCTAATATAATTTATCGTTTCCTTTTCACAAAAAAAAAAAAAAATCCAAAAGGACATCATTGCTCTATTGCCTATTTTAGTGGGCAGGTTGAAGGGCCAATTCCTATCCTATGGAACCTCCATTTGAGGGCTTCCAGCAGGCCGAGGTGTGAAGAGGAAGAGGGAGCTCTTCTACCACTATTGAGGGATTTTGTGTTGCAAGATAGAAAAGATCGAATAGTGTGGTTCAAAGAGGCCTTTGGGGAATTCTTTACCAAATCCTTCTTCTCTTCCTTGTCTGATGTTTTGTTAGCTCAGCCATCCAACTATTAACAAAGATATGGAAGGCTTCTATTTCATCTAAAGTTAAGTTTTTTGCTTAGGAGGTGGTCTTAGAGAAAGTTAATATGGGGAAGATGATTCAAAAATGTTTCTCACATCACTTCCTTTCCTCTTCATGCTGGCATTTATGTAAACAAAGTAGTGATCAATTGATCATTTGTTTTTAAGACGCCCTTTTTCCAGCTTTGTGTTGGCAAGGTGGAGGAGACATTTTCCTATATTCCTAGAGGTAAACGAGCAGGTCTTTCAGTTTAGTGTATGCCCGTTTTGGGAGGAGATTTGCACGAAGTGGGGAGCTCATTTATTGGTGGTGAGTTTGGCAGTGATGTAGTGCCTGTTGAAGGAAAGAAATGCTAGGATCTTTTAGGGTAGGTTCCTTCCTCCAAGTCTAATTTGGGAAGAATCTCAGTCGTTAGCGTCCTTTTGGATAAGTAATGGCCCTTTATCATTGGGGTAGCCCATATCAGAGTGTCTGTGTGGGTGGGGAAATGTCTTGTAATCTACGGTGGTTGGATCGTCATTTCATGGTTGTAATTACTTTTATACCAATGATTAAAAAAATGGTTTTATGTGTTATTATAGCTAGACATTCATCCTTACCATTTCTCGATTTATTTGAAATTATTGTACTCTTTGAAATTGTTGAAGGTTCTACTTGTATTATTTATTTATTGTGTTATCTATCCTTAATATTTGTGAATTGATCCTTCATTAGTCTTGAAAGAATTTATTTGTTAGGAATTAAGTGAAAGAATTTTTATCTTCGGAAGAAGTGAAAATAGAACTATTCTAAGCTCACAAACCCATATATATATATATAGTGTCTAATAATGTTAATCGTTTAATAATCTTTTAGTAGCAGATTTGTAAATGTCCAGTAGGGTTATCATTTCATGGTTGTAATTACTTTTATATCAATGAAGTTATTGTTTCTTTTAAGAATAAAATGGTTTTATGTGTTATTATATCTTGACATTCATCCTTACCATTTCTCAATTGATTTGAAAAATATTGATGTCTAGTTTAAGTATATCTAATGAAAAGAATTATTTCCTACAAACTATTATAAAATAATATCTTGAGAATGATGTAGAAGATATTTAAAATATTTGTAACTCATTGTTATGCAGTATGTACAACAATACATTTAGGAAGCATTTATTTGATCCAATAACTGCTAGCAACGTGATCCAGCAACGACAGTGGTAATATTAATGTGGATATTGATTTTCAAATTTGTTTTTAGTATGCCATGACACCACAAAATTTCCTGTATAAAAACATCTGTCAATTATTGTTTGCGAGCTATATTGCCAAACCAATTTGCATTTGAAATATCCATTAATGCAATTAATGCTGCATAATTTGCATCGGTTATTTGTAATGTTAATATTTTAAAATATGTTCATCACACTGCATTTTAGATATAGTGGTTAATGTATGAATTGAGAATGCTGTAAATTATAAGCCCAGCTTTAAAGCTAAGTAGATTGGTTTTTTTGAACTCATTTTTGAGAAGTTATCTAAAATCGATGAACACAGCTGAATATAATATGGATGCCCAATCTATTAATTTGACATCCATGCATATAAATATGTAGCTAAGGAATTGAATAATTGAGCACCCCTAGGCTATATGTGCTTGGGCCATGATATGGGTAATCTGTTAGAAACTTATATAGCTAATTGTTTTCTTTAATCTTTCGCTTGTGGGCTCTCAAAAGGCCTTAAAACTTATTGTCTTTTGCTTTTGAAATAAAATCATAAGAATCTAAAGCAAGTTAAACATAAGCAAATTGCATATTGGATTGTTATTGGTGATAGGTTGAATTATGTTGCAAATCAATCAGAGCAGGTACCATGGAAAATTACCTGCTGAATTACTCATGAAACTTTTTTTTTAAAATGTTTTTAACCTATTGTTCAAGGAAGTAATATTTAACTTCTTCTTTTGGTCAGAGCTGCAAAAGAAGAGAAAGAGGGTAGATGTTGACAGTTTTAATCTGCATGGGAATATATCTTCACAGAATTTGGTGGCATTTGACTGCTCCTTACGTTCCAATTACTGTGATGGCCTTAACTTGAAGGACACTAGTTTACAATGTAAACCCCATCAGACAAGGAAAAAAGGGAAAAAATTTACAAAGGGAACTATTCTAAGCTCTCAAACTGTGAAATATAGTAATGAAAAGGACTCCAGTGATGAATTTCAACAATTGTTGATCAAGGGTGGAAAATGTCGAAAGCGTTCAAGAGCATTTAGTTGGCAACGTCGCAAGCGGACGAAGTTGGTCGTCGCAAAAGAGAAAGAGATGCCTAATTGCACCATCCTTAGTACCAAATATGAGAATATAATACCAAAGCTGCAACCACGCTCCAACTTAAGTTCTTGCCCAGATAAAATGCTTTCAAGCCATGACTCTTGGGTAATTTTTTATTTTTTTTTATTTTGTTTTTTGGATATGTTTTCTGATCTATGGTAGCAATTTTTGTTGCATATTTTTAATATTTCTTTGTAATATTTTTTTTTTGTTGACTTTGTGGTATCCTTCCCTGCCCTTATCCCAACCATCTTGCCAATACCTTGATGGGGTTTTTATGGCAACAATTGTTTATTGTTGTATGCTGGCATATGAAGCAGCATGCAGCGTTAACCATGCAGTTTGTATTTTGTTTATTTTTTAACTCAGTGGATGGCCTTTCTCCCCCTTTTTTGTGTTTTCTAAGTAAACATAAGGAAAAGTTAATCAATCCCAAACAAACACATGTAAATTGGTAATTCAACTTGTGCACCTACAGAATGTAGTGGTTTTGGGTGATGGTTGTCGTGAACCAACCATCACCCAACCGCATGCATGCCTCTTTTTGGCCTCTTTTTGTCTAGGTATACGTAGGTTATGCAGTGCTGGTTGTTTGCTTGCCTTGCGTGGATGAGGATGAGTGAAGCAACCTGATCAAAACTTTTCCCAATCAATTGAAAAAAACGGAAGCTCATGTTGCAATGCCTTTATTCAAGTAGAAAAGAAAGGAATTAGAAGAGGAAAGGTGAAAAATTGTCATCAATCTTAAACAGGCCTCAATTGGACTGGAGGTGGTTCTTTTGATTGTCAAGGGGGAGTGCAAGGAACATAAGATGGTGACATGGTGTAGTAACAGAAACAACAGTCACCACTTTTTTTGATAGTTGGAGTGAGAGAGGGTGGCTGCCCATTTGATGCTAGTGAAGAAGTGCTTGATCTTTTATGTTCCTATCCTTTCTAATTGCTTTTTTTTTTTTTTTAATTTTTTGTTTTTATTAATGTAGCTTTTTAATTTCTTATGAAGAAAAAATGATAGGAGGATATATGGAGAAGGGGTCTTTCCGTGTGAAAACAAAAAGAATGAAATAGTTAAAGGTGAGAGACGATTGTAGTTCTCAAAAGAATGAAATAGTTGAATCTAAGAGAAGATTACATACTTACACATCAATATACACAACTATTTCTGGAAAATTGATGCAATTATGCATGCTCATGAGAAAAAGGGAAAATGCGAGTCTTGCATACATAATTATGATATCCAACAAATGTTTTGCATTTCTCCAAAATGCTTCTTCTTCTTATCCGTCTAGTTGCATTTTTATTAATAAAAGTTATTTTGTTTGCATCACTACTAAATAGTAAATATCAATATAATCTTTTTTGGCATAGTTTGAGGCTTGCATTTGCAACATTGATGATTATACTACCTAGTGTTAATTTTATCTTGCCTTAAGATCGCTACGTACCTCCAATGGCTTTGAGAGTTTGTGAATGATTTTAACTGTTATTAGCTCATGAAACCTGTTGGTTTTTCATTGTAAAAAAGGATAAAGATTCAAGTGGACGTCTTTGGAGATTGATGAATTCAAACCAGAAATAGTGGGTAAACAAAGAATTAATGGTGCTTTAGGCATTATTTTAGATAAAGTACTGAAGATTCAGGTTGCAAGTAGCTGGATTTGGTTCAAAATTAGTCCTGAAATCAAGAGAGCTGAGGATTCATGTTAATCTATTAGCTAATAAACCTCCTTAGACCTCCATTTTTTCCCTTTTCATTCTTTTCTAGAACTCTGTTCTATGGATTCTGACCAAGTCCAATGCTGTGCTTGTCATAACAATGAGCAAGCCCCTAATACTAGTATGAAATATCATTCAATCACGAAGTGCATCATTTCTCCCGTGTCTTTGTTTGGTGTTGGAGTCGATTAATAAAATTTGTATTCTTGAAACTCTGGGATTCAGTCATGCAGCAGGTTATATGTTGGACCTGATGATCCCTGATTTCTAGATATTGGAATGAACAAAAGTAATGTAAGAACAAGGAACAAAAATTTGACTTTGTCCCAAACTTCGACCTTTGAAAATTAAAGTTAATTAGAAGTGTTCGAGAAATTTAAAAGAATTTTCGTAAAAATTAACTAACTTAGAAAAGTAAAAAAAATGTTATACAAATGCTAAAATACGTATAATTTCTATTAAAAGTGAGGAAAACAAACATAATAAATATATTTGACGTATAAAAATATACATATAATGGTTTTGAACATGCATTTTAACATTAACAATGCTTAATGGATATTGCACATGTTTACTTCAAACTGTTAGAAAAAAGAAAGAAACAAAGAGAAATTTATTGTCAAACCCTAATGGTTGTGCAAACATAAACCCTGGTTTTCATTTCTTGTTCTTCTCTCAACGTCTCTCCATTTAGGCTTTTAGCTTATTTATGTGTCTCTCTCTTCTCTCTATCGTCTTTTCTTCAAGCTACAACTCGTTTTTCTTTCTCTTAGATAGCCACTCACTAGTTTCATATACCTCACGTTAAATTTTCTTCATTTATAGAGAATGAATTTTTTTTATACAATCTCTATAATTTTACAGAATAATCTTTGTGCACCATATAAATTCTCTCATAAAAATGCTCTTTTTTATGACTTTTATATATTTTTTTCTACAAAAATCTTTAAAACTTCGATTTTAAGTGAACTTCGCCAATTTTTTCGAAGATTTCACTGAGATTTTGTAATTTTATAATTACAGGTGAACTTCGATTCGATTAGCTAAACCAAAATGTTTGACTTACACTGTAGAGATTGTGTGTCCACTACTAAATTAATTATTAGTAGAGGTGGTTAAGCTTGATAGTGTCAATACAGAGTGAAAACTTTTACTGAACTGTAATTTCTTCTAAAATAAGACTTACGAAACACCAACAAAGACAATATGTGCCATAACAAAAGGTTCACATGATATGCCACCGTGTGGCTTGAGATCGTTTAACCATGCAGGGACAACTAGTAAATTAATGCATGAATGTGACACTGCACTTGAAATTTTGAACACTATTAATAGACTGACCTCTTCAGGAATATTGTTTGTTTCTTGTCTTCCTTATTGCCAATTGCGAAAAAACAACTTGATTAATTGGAGGTGCCACTGCTTTTTATGCTCATTGTAACATTGTGAAAGTAGTATGGTAGTCTGCTAGGGAAATTGAGAAGTTTAAATTCATTTCAGTTTGACTTAAATTCAAAATCACTTGGAGCACCTTTCCTTTTCATTGCACTTGTCATTAGTATTTTCTTGCATGCTAGCCATTGAATATGCCATTTACTACATCATCTGATCAATTTTGAATTATTATGTTATTTGTTATTGATAATTTCTAATATAAAAGATATATATATATATATATATATATATATATATATATATATATATATTGAAAAGAATCAGATAAATATATTCATTGATATTGAATTTGCATACATCATAGGGAGGATGAGACATCCCCCAAAAACCAAAAAAACAAAACCAGAAAATCCTGCTACAAATGGAATTCCCCTTTGGATATCTATTAGTTTCTAGTATAAAATATTTGAACTATTACTTTGTGTCTTAGGAAAATATGCTTCTAATTTAGTCATTTTAATTAATATATATATATTTAAAAGAAATAAGAATTTTATTGATATAAATAAGGTAGAACAAAATAACAACACCGACCAACCCCAAGACCAACCAACAAGAATCCCCCACAATTATAAAATATTATCCCAACCCCGAATCCACTCTGATGTGGAGGATCCCTTCGACAAGGATCTATTACTAACCTAAAAAGAGACTATTGCCAAGGATTCTTTCCAAACTTAGGTAGGGGGAAGATTCATTTCCTAAAAAATTCTAGCGTTTCGCTCGTTCCAAAGACTCCAAAGGATTGCCATACTAACCACCATCCAATATGCTCTCTTATTCTATCTCACCTCTTCCCTAAACAGGCAAAAACTAAATGGAGAGCCCGTCGCATTATCTTCAGAGCACATTGCAAAGATATTCCTCCATCTGTCCCAAATCTAGCTTGAAAATTGGCATCTTAGGAATAAGTGATCGACTGCTTCACCACTTTCCTTACACAAATGACACCAAGAAAAGGGGATAAGTAGTGACTAAGGAATCGTTTTTGAATCATGTCTCCCGTATTGACTTTCCCTAGAGCCACTACCCACACAAACTCCTTAACTTTAGAAGGGACAAGGGCTTTCCGAATCACATGTTGTGGAGTGTCTAAAGAGATCCTGCTAGATTCAGCCAAAAAGGGAAAGAAAGATTTAGAAGAATTTCTAAATCTTTGAGAGAATTTTTGATTATTGCAGATGGTACCTTATATTCTACTGCAACACCAGAGAGAATTTCTGATCATTGCAGATCTGTAATCTTTGATGCTAAACCAAAATGTTTGACTTACGCTTTAGAGATTGTGTGTCCACTGCTAAATTAATTATTAGTAGAGGTGGTTAAGCTTGATAATGTCAATACAAAGTGAAAACTTTTATTGAACTGTAATTTCTTCTAAAAGGGAAAGAAAGATGTAGAAGAGAACTCACTAAATGAACCTCTAATCCATACTATTCAATCCTTCCAGTCATCCAACATGCATTCCCTCGATAATACTAGCAATGCGTCCTTTTCCTCTACCCCTCTCCCTCTCCCATTGGACCTCAAATGAAGATCCCACTGGTCTGCACTTGCGTCGCCTCGTTGAGCCCGAAAGAATGATACAGGAAGGTCATGAGGTCTAGATTGTCTATACAACCTCGGAAAAGCTCGGCAAAGGCGTCACTCCCTCACCATACATCCTCCCAAAATTGAATATTATCACCTTGGCCTACTTTCAGGGAATGCTTGGCAGATAGCTCTGATATAGAGAATGAATGAATGGTCCATGTAATTAGCTGGATACATCATCCGACATTTTGTTATAGTTATTATTAATAAAATAGTTTCTAGTTTCAAAAAAAAAAAAAATAGAGAATGAATGAATTTCTGCGGGCTTTGGAATGCTGCACTCTTATCCATGCCTGCATCCCTGCCATTAATATTAACGCCATGTCTGCTTTTGATCACTTGAGCCCATAGCTAGTCCTGCTCTCTAGGGAAGCACTAGAGCCATTCAAGCCGAGCTGCTATGAGTTGCACTAATTCCGCTTCCACGGAGATTCCCGCTAAACAAGTTTTAGATTCAGGCACATTCCAGAAACCCAATAAAAGCATTGGACAATACGAAGGGCATTCTCCACATGGTCATCCTCTCCATCCAAAAAAAAGAAGGTATCATCTGCAAATTGAAGGTGCGTAATCTCAACTTGATCCCTACCCACCACAAAGCCCTGGATTCTGCGAGCCTCCTTCCCTTTATCTAGCATCCGCCCTACCACATCAACCACCATAATGAATAGAAAGGGAGACAGAGGGTCCCCTTATCTCAACCCCCTAGTAGCTTCTATTTTACCCCTCTTCCTACAATTAATAAAGATGGAATAAGTAACGAAGCTCAAGCACTCTTGGATCCATTTCCTCCACCTCCCACCAAAGCCATTTCTTTCTAAGACAAAATCCAAGAATCGCAAATCCACCATATCATATGCCTTTTCAATATCCAGCTTAACCACCACCCATCCTTTTTCCTTCCCCTATACTCTTCCACTAACTCATTCGCCACCAAAACTGTATCCATGTTCCTCCCTTTGACAAAGGTCATCTGACTCACCGATATGGTACTTCCCAATTCTCTCTGGATCCTATTTTCCAAGACTTTTGCAATGATTTTATATAGGCTCGTTGTAAGACTAATAGGCAGAAAGTTTGTAACCATTCTTACAACATTCTTCTTCGAAATGAAGCAAATGTATGTCTCATTGGTGGACCTGTTTACTTCCCCTGTTTGGTAGAACTCCTCCATAACCTTTAGAAGACCTCCCTTCAAAATATCCTAGCTTTTCTAATAGAAAAGCATAGAAAAATCATCCAGACTCAGAGCCTTATCACTATCAACCTCAAACACTACGTCTCTAACTTCATTCTCTGAGAAACGGTCCTCCAAACTCTTGCCCACATCCTTGTCAATTGGATCCCACTGAATTCCTTCTAGCCCCCACACCTGAGAAGATCTCTTACCAAAAACGTCATCATAGTGCCCAACAATGAGCTCCACAATCTTATCTTCCTCCTCTTCCACTTCTCCATCCTCCTTCTCAAGCTTAGACACAATTCTCAAACTTTTCCTACCACTCAAAATGCAATGAAAGAATTTTGAGTTTGTATCGCCTTTCTTTAGCCACTTGACTGGGCCTTAAGTCAAGCTCCCATATCCATCTCCCTGCTTAGCTTCCACAGCTTCCCTCTCAACTCCCATCGCTCTTTCCTTTTCTCCTCATCCCACTGATTACTCCCATCTAAACGATCATGGGCCTTAATGTCATGCTCAACTCATGCCGCTTCCTCTCCTCCTTTTCCAAGGACTTAAGCCCCCACCTATAACATTCGCCCTACCTTCAGTTTTTGCATAAACTTAAAACCCTCCCGTCCTTCCCTGCTATAAGATCTCCATCAACCTTCTATCTTGTTCTTAAAATTTGGGAGATAGGCTAACCTGCCATCAAATCATTTCAGACTAGGACCCCACCTTGGAGCCAACGTGCTCAGGAATACTGGCCAATGATCTGACACCAATCTACCCCCATACTTCTTGTCTATAATACGGTAACATATTAGCCCACCCTTCACTAAAAAGGAATCGGTCCAACCTGCAACAAATGGGGTTCCTTCAAAAATTGGACCATATATATGAACCATTAAGCGAAAGAGGATTATGAAGGCCCAATTCTCTGATGATGCTGTCGAAGTCCCTCATACTTCTATTTACATGGCCACTGTTTTTTTCTGAGGCAAAGCGGACCATGCTAAAGTCCCATGCTACACACCATTGGTCCTTGTAGAGCACACTTGACGCGCCTAGTTCATCACTTCATCCCAAAAATAATCATGACACTGTCTACCACTCGACCCATAGACACCCGTTAACCACCATTCCTCTCCATCCAGTTGCCTTATTACTTTAATTCAAATTGAAAATTGCTCCATGATCTCTTCCACTACAGTCAGTTTCTAGCCTCCCAAGCCACTAATATCCCTCCTGAAGACCCCATTGTTGGCATAAACACCCAGTCTTTAAATATGGATTGCCACAATGCCCCTATCAACCCCAGCCCATATTGCTTTTCTTCACCTCTTGCAGAATAATAATATCAGGACTGAACTTCTTGATCATCTGCTTGATCGATCGTCACTTATCCTTGGAGCTACACCCTCTGATATTACAATATAGAATCTTCATAGAAACCACTACTCCCACCTTCAACCAATACCACCACCTCTCACCCTTCCACCTTATTCCCCTCCTTCATTGTCTCCCTCTCTAGCCTAACCAATAATATATTGAATTTGGCCAGAAAAGATTCCACCTCTTCCTTAGTAAGACCGTCTATTGACTTACTATTAATCTCCTTTGGATGGTCTTGACGACCATCTTGCCTCTCCACATGTTCTGTCGGGCTCCCCTCCTTTCCCATAGAAACGGAATTTGGCACTATAGAGATGGGGACGTCCTAGCTAGTAGTTGGAACTCCTCTTGTATCGTCTAACTGGCCCTCTTGAGCATCCCAAAACTCCCAAAACTCCCTATGCATGTGTTCATCATCTTCTTCCTCATCCACTTTGTTAAAGTTGTTTTCATCTGAAGTATTACTACAGAAACTCGAAGAATTTGCCTGGCATGCTTCCAATATTTTCTCATCCTCTGACTCTTCCTCATCCTCGCTAATTTTTGCACTGCATAGCATGACCTTCCACTGTCGCCCATTGCTACTACAAGAACTACCCCTCCCCAATATTAGTAACATGCATGTTGCTTTGAATACTCACTCCTTGCTTTGATCTTCTTTTGTATACCTGCATAGGAACACTATAACACTGTTCCCGACCCTTATGATCAACCCTCGAAGCACTTCTAGTGGCACGTCTGCCTACTGTAGAGCTCAACTTCGCATCAGACTTTGTGTTCTTCTCTTCCCCGCGCGAGCATTTTGGTCCTTGACTTCGGTTCGTGCCCGTGTCTCCACACTAGTCCCCTTTTCTTGGTTTTGGCCCAATGAATAGTCCAGAAAGCCTACTCGATCAGTGAGCCCTTCGGCTTAGGCCTCACTCCTTCGGCCCTCCGCATGGCCTTCCCCGACACTCTTTTTCAGGGTTTTAGTTTCTCGGCCTATCCCGATATGGACGCCTCCTCCAATGTCTTATTGGGCCCCGCCCTTCGACAAACTTGCTAGCTCAATACCGCCCATTTGCATATGGGCCCTGCAGTAATCTTTATGGGCCTGCACCTCTATACAGCCCACAACCCCGTGCGCCCTTCGGTTTATGCCCAAATATAACCCATCTTCCACGTCGTCTTCCTTGTGCAGCGTAAGTTCTTGTATCCTGTGCCACTCCAACACCTCTTCCTTGTTATTACCTTCTGCTCACTTTGTGCCCTCACCAGCGCTGCCTCCTGTATGATTTTCATTGCCAGCAATTGAGTGACTTGTCGAACCTTACGATCTTAGCTTTTTTTCTCTCTTTTTCTCTCTTTCCACCCACCTCGCTGAGCAATCACTTCCCACTTCTTGTCCCTGCATGTGCTTCAGAACTTGCTGTACTCCTAGCCGCCTGCGCCACGATCTCTGCTCCACTTACCTGCCTGACAGCCATCACCTGTAGAGATCGTACCATATGTTGATCGTCGTTTCCGTTCCCTTCCGACGATCGATTCCGATACCAAAAAGCTCTGTTACTTGCGATCGTGAAATTCTTGACTGCACAGTGGTGACCTTCGATGTATGGTTCCTTCTTGCTATGCCTTTCTGGCCAATGAGCTCCTTTTTTAGGTCCTTCAATTGACTGAGCCTTAAACAATCGAACATGGAATGCTCGTTGTGCCTTTTGCACCTCCAACACCTCCAATAAGAAGTCGCTACCCTAGCCCCTTACGTTCATGTACATCGTGTCGAACGTATATCCTTCTCCTGTTAACGAATCCATTGTTAACAGTCCACCGCATTTCTTTCCGATCTGGTCAAAAGTATCCTACTTCCACTATTCGATAGGAACTCCTTCAACACCTATCCACTCCTCCTAGCAACAAAACACCCTATTTGTCCACTGCATCTCTTCCTCCCATTCACGCACATCATAGTGGAGGGCTGATTTTAACTTTCCTTTTTTTAAAGCAGTCCAAACTCCTTTGTTGGGGTATTTGCATAGTGCCTTGTTGCCACAGATTGGTGTTATCCAACACGCATAATTCAGTTGCCTAGAAATTTTCCCCTCTATTACATCCCACCTTACATCATTAGAGAAACGCCAGAATGTCACCTAGTACCTCTTCTACTCTTTCCTATGGATAATTTTTTCCTTTGAAGCAAATTTCTTCTCTCCAATCGACCTACTTGCTCTACTCGTGGCTATTCTGTTTCTGCATCCACCTATTGGGTGCCTTTGCTTCATTCTTCCTCACTACATTAATCCAACCTCCTGTCCCACTAAGAACTTTATCTTCTCTGTTCTTCTTACCAGTGAGCCAAGAGCCAACTATAAACTTCTCTTCAATTACCACTCTTCCCTGTGTCCCATTGAGCTAATCCATCCTCAGAATCCTTCCTCCTTACCTCTGCCACCTTACAACATGCCTCTAGGTCCCTCCTTAGTATCCCCAATTCTTGTTCCTCCCATCTTCTAGAACAAAAATTGGCCGTTGTCTTCCGTCTGCGATCTTCGTCTATTTCATAACATGGTATAAAAATTAGATGAATTTCGTCGAAATTAGCCGAATTAATTAGGTAATTTCGCCAATCGAAACGAAGTTCACTTGTATTAAAATCGAAGTTTTGAAGATTTTTGTGGAAAAAAATTTATAAAAGTTGTAAAAAGGAGCATTTTTTATGAAAGAATTTATGTAGTGCATAAAGATTCTTCTGTAAAATTATAAAGATTATATAAAAAATCATTCTTTATAAATGAAGAAGATTTAAGGCGAGATATGTAAAATTGGTGAGTGGCTATCCAAGAGAAAGAAGCATGAGCTATAGCCTGAAGAAGAGATGATAAAGAGAAGAGAGAGAAATGAAAAATAAGCTAAAAGCTTAAGAGAAGAACGATAAATGAAAATCATGATTCATATTAGAGTTTGACGATAAATTTCTTTTTGTTTTTATCTTTTTTCTAATAGTTTTAAGTTAACAAGCATCATGTGCATTAAACATTATTAATGTTAACACATATATATTCGGAATCATTATATGTATAATGTAATTATTATGTTTGTTTTCGACATTTTTAATAGAAATTGTGCATATTTTAACATTTATATAATTTTTTTTTGAATTTTCCTAAGTTGAAAAGTTTTTACAAAAATTCTTCCGAATTTCTCGAACTCTTCGAATTAATTTTAATTTTCAAATGTCGAAGTTTGGGGCGAAGTCGAATTTTCATTCCTTGTTTCATAAAACTGCCTCGCCTGTTAGTAAATGTTTCTACCACCAAGGTGAATTCTCGGCTTCTCTTAATCCGCTTGAACAACCCATCTCTCGCAGCCTTACTAGCCTCATCAAGGACCTTTTGGAGCCATCTTCCAGTCTCAATGTCAATGTCAATGCGGTAGAATCTTGAGTGAGAATATTCTTCAATGAACAAGGAGTTCCAAGTCTTGGATTTCCACAACTTGATTTGCTTCATTATTCGGGATCTTCACTTTAATTAATAGAATTCACATAAATGACTTTTTAATGGGAAAAGGTTATTACTTGGAGTTCCTCATCATACCTAATCATATGAAAGAATGTATTATACATTTTCATCCACATCTCACCATTTTACTTCTACTTGGTAATTAGTATTGTTATAATTATATGTCTCACTTGCTAATGGTATCACAGTGCTTTTGCTTTTCAATTCTTCAAGCACGACAAAATATCTCAAGAGACGCGGAAATTGGCAGAAAATGCATGTTTTATAAGACCGATCATGTTTCTTCTTTATTCCCAAAACACCGTATCCTTATTTTGCTTTCACATACCTTACTGCATGTTGATGCCTTCATATGGTAATTTCTTTCAATTGTGCTATTGTTCTTCATTGGTCCATATTCCATATAATAGAAACAATTGTATTTCATGTCTATTTGAACTTCAGATGCAACAATCCAAATTCAACATCCAATGACATAGGCATGCTGAAAAGATCAATGTTTCTTGAAACATACAACTTTTGTTCCCCAATAACTTAATGAGTTATAAATTTAAATCAAATATTGTAAATAGACTAGAGACAAGGTAGTGTAATTAACTATAGATTCTTTTTGTGAAAGTGAAGAATCCTTTGAGTCTCATTCTTGATTTTTCTCTTAGTGATGTTATAGGATCCATCTTTGTTGGATTTCAATCAAAAATAAATAAATAGATAGGAGGGCAAAACTAAGGTCCTTTTAAAGTCATTGTAAGAGGAGTCCATTTGCTAAACAATGTTAAAATAAATGTGTTTTGTCCCTTGGGTTCTCAGTATTATTTAGGCCCAATTGTTTCTTCACATTTCTCCTTGATTGCCCTACCATTTTCCTTTGACTCCACTCCTTTGCTTAGAAAGCTTAATTGACATTTTCTGTTTAAGGTGATCATTTTTGGATGGTTTATGCTATGAAAAATTAAATATTGTAGACATGTTGCAACACAAATCTCCCTTCAAATACTTCTCTTTGTGATGTCGCATTTTTTGTCAGTAGTTGTCAGTAGGAAGTGAGGATAGTTGATTGCCTTTTCTTCCACTACCCTTTTGCCAACAGCATTTCAAGAAGTAACATTCTTGCTTTCTCACTCTATAGACTGAGCCAGTTTGTGCACGAATCTTAATTTTTCTGCAAGCAGTGGCAAGGCTTTCTACCTCAACAATTTGTAAGGAGTGGTCATTTTGGTGATCTTATGGGGCAGTTGAATCGAGAGGGACAAAAGGAACTTTAGAAGTGTGAAAAAATTGTTTGGAGAGTACAACGTTTTGGCTTCTTTGGTTGCAACTAGCAAATTATTCAAATGGAATAAAGAAAGAGCAAAGACAAAGTAAAAGAGTTGAACAAGAGAAAAACTCAATGAGCATTGGAACAATAAGATAATAAAGCATGGTAGATGCAAAGTTTGAGAACAAATAACCAAAATTTGAAATGAAAACTCCAAAAAGAGATCAAGACCAAAATCCACCATTTCAAATTTCATTGACCAGTTTTTTACATGGTTAATTTTGCTTGGTCATCTATCACTCTGTTACATATTTAAAGTTTTGTTTGTCTTAGAATATGCTGCAAAAATATAGATATGTTAACATTTATGCAAAAGTTCTCTAAAATTTACTTTAATGACATATACATTTTTAATATTTCTACATGTCGAATTAAAGCATCCCTAATTAATTTCATTTTTATAATCAATGTTTACTGAGAAATTATATTTTTGATCCTTGAAAGAAAGGTTGTACCTTCCTTTCATGGATTAAAGAATTATTAAGTGAATGTGCCCAAAACTTTTCATGCTAGTGTTTTGTTTTTTGTTTTTTTTTTTAAATATTTTTATTTGTTTCTTATGATTCCATTGAGTTTTGTTCACCTCCAGTTTCTATTTTAATGTAAGTAATGGTGCATCAGGTTCATCAACTTATTTTTACATGAGACTTCATAAGGAATAAAGTATTTATCTAAAAGGAATTAATGATATCATTTATATAATTGGAAGAATTAGTTCATCCAAGTTATGTTTTATAGAATCAATTGAGTTGTAAGTGTATTACATATGATGGAAGGGTTCCAGTAAATAGTTTATCTTTTGTTGGTGTGCAATTTAATGAACCAACCGGTTCAGGTGTTCCATCAGGTTTATACCAAAAAGCACATATTGGTTTGACGTTCTGTAATAAAATCTAGCTTGACTAGTTATTTGTTACAGTGTTGGCTTCTGTTGTATCATTATATATTACTTAACCTGAATAATCTACAGACATAATCAATTCATTGAAGCCCAATAATGCTGGCGCGCTTTCTCTTCTGAAGGATATTTTTGGTTTCTCTTATGAAAACCAAATTGCTCATTGTATGGTGCTCCCACAAGAGCATGGAATTTGTCTATTGGGATCTGCATGCTTGTAAGTGTATAAAATTCAATAATTTCTGTACATTTATATAGTATTCATACTTAATAAAATGCATTTTGTTTCTTGTCGAAAAACCAAAAATAAAAGATAAATAATTTCTGTAGCCCTCATTTGTTTAATTGCCTTCAAAGGGGTGTTTGGTGTCATTTGGAAATCGCATGTTGATTATTCCCTTGATTGCTGGTGTGGATTCATGTGGTGTATGGCTAAAAAGCTAATTTAAGGACTAGAGTTGTGGAGCTGACATAAATTATAATTACATCTTCTGTCATGGGAATTTGTGAAATTCCATATTTTTTTTCTATTATGAGCCTGGAATATATCTCAAGGTTTCATTTTATCACTTCGATAAATGTGCTACCTATCATCTAAATTGCATGGATTGATGGAAGTATGTGTGATACTCAAAAACAGATCTTTAGCTACAGTTTCGTATATTGTACTTGTTATATTGAGTATATATATTGGCAAGAGGAGGTGTTAATGGTCAATTTATGTTCATTTTCGAGTATTTGCTTATTTTAACATCACATCAAGGTGATAAGATTGGAACCGGATGGCGAACCATAGCTTCTATCTAGGATATCCACTTGACTTCAATGCTACCTGGAGGTGAAAACAATAGTCAAGAACATAGGAGCTCCTCCCTCATAATTCGAAACCTCAAAAGGGCAAGCTTTGTCAATTATGAATTACTTTTCACTGGGATAGATCAAATACATCTAGAGTTTGCTTACTCAAGTGAGAGTTTCACTGCTTGACCTCTAACTCATGGGCTAAGCTGATTTCAACACTTTAACTTAAAGAACTCCTCTTCGGGCCTCTACTAAATTTTGCTCGCTTGCCTCAGTTCTTAGTAGCATTGACAAAGTCAACCGTTGTGATGCTTTGCGTAGGCTTGGTTAACTTTGTCAATGACACAAGCAAGGAGTTGACAAAAGAGAACAACCTTGTTTGTTCTACTACTTCCTTCGAGTTGAAAAAGGAGAACAACCTCCTTGTTGTTGATTAGAGAGCTTACCGCCCCTTCTTTATAGTCACAATTGTTGTCATGGAAAAAGAGTTGGTTTTCTAAAAGCATGCTTAACACAAGTTGTCATTTGAGCTGCATCGTAACTCAATTAAGGGTAAGGGCGTTGACTCTATCTTCTGCTCAACGAGATAAAATATCATGTTAATATTCTTTCCTAGAGCATCTTGCCTAGTGCAAAAAATTGAATATAGGCCCATCATTAATGTTAATTGATCAGAATGTTGAGAAGGTTGGTTTCAATGATGCTAATGCCATTTGATTTGAGAAAGTCAAATAAAACATAATGAAATTTCAATTTCTCTAAGGAAGTTCACTCATTAGATTGAGGGAATTGTATAGGGTAATGTTAAAAAAGGGTCCTTTTTGGTAATGAGTTAGGAAATTATATTTGCAAAGCTCATATATTTATTTGACCATTTGACTAGATCCTAGACAGCCTTAAAGGATTTGAATTGATGCAAAACCTTAGGGCTGTGGGAGTAGTGTTGTTGTGGAGAAAGCTACTAGTATGAAACCATGATGCACTTGCGACGTATGTGACTAGTGGATTCAGGCTCCGAATGGTACTGTGGAGCTGAACACGGCGCACATCCATCCTTTTATCAGTCTTCCTTTGTGATCTTTTCTATAGATTGATTCTTATCAATTTCAAATAAAGAAGGCATGCCTTAGGATTCACGAGAGGTTGGTCAATACTGGAACTAGTGCAATACGTGTGAGAGGGATTCATTTAATAAGGAACGGGGTTTCTAAATCAACCTAGGGATGGAAGGCAAAAACTTCGAGTGAGTTGTTTCATCGAGCGACCAATGCTCATGGAGAAGCTAATGATTTATTTCGTCTTATGGTGGATGGGTAGTTCTTCGAAGATCAATCTAGCTTTGGAAACTATGCGGTGGAGTTTTATGAAATGCTTTACTTGGATCTTGTCCTTGGGAGACCTACTTTAGATGGCTTGAAATTTAAGAGGCTCGGTATGAATTAGGCTCAGTGGCTTCAGAGAAATTTGGATGTGGAGGAAATTATGGTGCCTTTTTGCGATTTGGTTGTGAGAGGGCACCGAGCCATGGGTAATATCCTATGACTTTTTATAGGAGGTGTTGTCACATTGTGGGTGAAGACATAATGGTAGTGCTAAAGGAATTTTAACAGGAGGCATTTTCAAATTTTAGTTGTAACAACATCTTTCTCATTCTTATTTGGAAAGTGGTTGATACTTGATAGTAGCTCTTGAGCCCAACTTTTAACAAGCCAAAAGTGTGACTTGAACGTACTTTGCTAAGAGAAAAGAGAGAAGGGAAAGATAGACCACAAAAGGTAACCCTTCCAACTTGCCAACCTACACACAAGCGATAGTGGTCCTAAATGGAGCCATTTAAGCAACAAATTTCCCACCAATTATGAACATTTTAGAAGATTTCCTTTGCGCATATATTGCGAACAGGACATAATTGCATGAAACTGTAGGGATATCTACAACCAATGGAATAGTAGGAGCAAACTTGTCGTTCACGATGAAGTGGATAGAAGATGACGTTTCAATGCCATAGGTTAGTATGTCTTGAAAGTTGAAAAAATGGGCGTTAAACTTGTGGGTAGTAAGCCCAAGGGCTTTTTTTTATTTTTTATATTTAAGCTAAAGACCATTTCTTTGACATCCTTGGGGTTGATGACTCTACGGAGGGATTGAGCTTTCTATCATTGAGTTTTCTCTATTGTGATGAATGTAACTAGTTGTGAACATATTGACTATGTTCTTGTTTTAATGGGTACATGAATGTAATTAAGAATTATTTGAGTGTATGTATGTATCTAGTATATTGTGATCCATGAACTTAATGGTTCATGTATTGTTTAGATCCATATGTGAAACTATTAGATAGAGTCCTATGATAACTTAAGTACTTCTCATTTCAAATCAAGTGAAATGCACAAGTTTAAGTGCAAATTCAAGTTCTCCTTCAATATTTTCTTGTTTAGAGTTTGTGTGCTTACTACATTTCCAAAAAATGGTGTTGGAGCAAGTTGATCTCAATGGCTTCCAACACCAACATGTTGTAGTCCTAACTTCCAAAGTTTAATGGAAAGAATTATGCTTAATGGAAAATTCGGATGAAGGGTTGTACAAGTTAGAAGACTTGAGGGGCATTGTTGTGAATGGCTATGTTCAAACTAGAAAATTAAGTTGGTCTTACCCAACAACTAGGGCTATAAACGGGTTGGGTTGGGTTTGGGTACTTGGCCTCACCCAACCTGTCATGGTTGGGTGGCATCATTTTAACTTGATGCCATCCGACTTGTGAGAAAAAGAAGGTGAGAGGGGGGCACCTGATTGACCATGAGTTGAGTTGGGTGGTCGGGTTGCAAAAGAGAGGAAAAAGAACAAAAAAAAAACTGATATTGGTAGTTGTAGTTGTACAAGATGATATAATCTCAAAAGAGAAAAAAAGAATAAGATGAGCTAAAAAAATTGATCACACTCACACATCAGTCATAGAAGAAGACAAAGAAGAAGAAAAAGAAGAAGAAGAAGAAGAAGAAGAAGAAGAAGAAGAAGAAGAAGAAGAAGAAGAAGAAAAGAACAAAGAATGATGAAGAAAATGGAGATCTAGAACAATGAATGAAGGAG
>JAJIYU010000700.1:0-45041 GCA_030144865.1 Tinospora cordifolia | reverse complement strand
AGTACAGCTATGCAAGAGGTAGCAGACAAGGTCTTAAACACATAACTTGGATGAGATAACTCCCATGATGAAGTAGATGAATTTATGTCCATCTCAAACATCATGACAAATGCCAAAATATTGTATCCAATAAACATTTCTAACATTATTATATAGTTCTTTACATCCTTAATACAGTTAACAATGCAGGATGATTTTATAAAAACATTGAACGTGTTTATATTGTTAACAAACGTGAACATAAATCTATTATTTTCATGTTTATTGTAGATTTAAAAATTAATCACATATACTTTATTCAACAGGTAGAGACATAGAAAGGCACCCAAATTTTATATTCATTCCATTAAGTATTTGCAGCATATGAATAGTTATGTTGCATAAAGTGGTTTATCAGGGTTTCACATTCTCAATTAATGGCAAGTTGAAACTATCGAATTATCCTCAAATTCATTTCACAGGGCAACAAAGAGAGCTAATTTCTCAAAGAACCAACAAAAATAGAAAAATGCAAAAAATAAAGTAATATTTAAAATAAATCCAACAGAATGAAAGTATGAGGAAAACATTATTGTGTCCATCAGATAAGCAAACAAATGACTAAAAGCTCAACACTTGGCTAAACTGCTTCAAAAAAGATCAAAGATAATCAATGCCTTTACACAAGCCCAAAAATGGTTATTTCTTTCCGCTTAATTGGCAGTTTGTTCCCCTTTACACACAACCACCACGTCCACAGCAAATTCCTATGCACTTATCTTATGACTTAATCACCATTTTTCTCTACTTTGTTTTTGACAAGAAACAAATTATTAATTTAGTGTTTCTACAACATAGGGGCTTCTATAGGTTGCTTTGGATGCTGGGCCAACATCTCTTTGGCCTTCTTCTACACCATCTCAGCTTTCATTAGCTAATCATGATCAAATTGAGGCCTAATTTCATCCATACATATGCTCCTAGCATATACACTTTACTTAACATCCTCCCTCTTTTGTCATCCTGCACTCACTCTCACGTACTAGTTTGAAGGAAAATACCAACAAGAACTTTTAAAGAAAAATAACTTTTTAGTTTCTTGTTCATTGCGCATTACTTTAGTCCATATAACTTCAAAAAAGTTCTTTGGATGATTGTCTATGGCAGTGTTGTCTAGGCAGTAAGGCTACATAAGGCGAGGCGAGGACTAAGCGGGGCCTAGGCAGTCCTTAATATAATTATTTAAAAGTTCCTGAAGAATTACTTAGTTATTTACTAGTCCCTCACTCAATATATATATATATATATATATATAGAGAGAGAGAGAGAGAGAGTTTAATATTTTTATAATTTTATTTATTTATTATTTACATTTAATTAATTAATGATATATAAATTATAAAATTATAAATTATAACATATATTAGATAATACATCATGATAAACTCATCATCATCATACGTTCACATATTTCATAATCATAACATTTCAAAAAGAAGAGCTGGCTGTTGTCGAGAGAGATCGAGAGAGAGATGAGCAACATAGACATAGAGAGTGAGAAGAGAGAGGCAAAAAGATAGAGAGGAAAAGAGCAAAAAGAGAGGAAGAGACACAAAAAGAGAGAGAGGGAAAATCGCAAAAAGAGAGCATAGAGAGAGGGAGAGACGTAGACAGAGAGAGAGGCAGAGAAGAGAGATAGGGAGAGATGCAAAAAGAGAGGAAGAGACATAGAACGAGAGAGAGGGAGAGACATAGAACGAGAGAGAGGGAGAGACATAGAACAAGAAGGAGAGAGCAAAGAGGAAGGGAGAGAAGCACAATGAGACAGAGAAAGTCACCGAAGTAGCTCGCTGAAGAGGATGTCGAAGTTGCTCGTCATGTCGAAGATGATCGTTGAAGTAGAAGAGATGATCATCAGAATTAATTCAAGTCATTTAACTTTGAGATGTTTGAGAATGGCGTT
Source organism: Tinospora cordifolia (assembly GCA_030144865.1). Classification (NCBI taxonomy): domain Eukaryota; kingdom Viridiplantae; phylum Streptophyta; class Magnoliopsida; order Ranunculales; family Menispermaceae; genus Tinospora; species Tinospora cordifolia. Next base: position 43,099 of record JAJIYU010000700.1, on the reverse strand, counting down.
ATTCAATTTAGGTTAAAATTTTAAAAATTAATTAATTAAAAGTCCTCCTATTTTAATATTTACACAGAAGCCCCCCAGCGCCTAGGCATTGCCTAGGCGCTGAATGGGCTTGGGCAGCTTGACAACACTAGTCTATGGATCTACATGTTATACAAAAAACCAATGTTTCTCAACCATATATTGGTTTAATTTTCCAACCAACCAACCAACAATAAAAATTATGGGAACATGAACCATTGGGTATTTGAAATGGATAGATCCAATATGCCCACTCATTAAATTCCTAACAATAAAGGTTATCAAGTATTAAAAGCAAAAAAATAAAAAAAATAATAACACTAATACATATGCTTCTGAGCTCTAGGTGCTTCTCTTGACTCAACGCTCAAGCAAACGACAAACATCTCAAAAACCTTATTGAGTCATGGAATTGAGTTGGTGAGTTTACAGAGATCCTATAAACCATCTATAGTCTACTCTATATCCATATAGAACACCCAATACACAACCAGGAATTAGAACATAATGAAGATCACATACAATAAAACAAAGTGAAGCGCACAACAATTTTTTTTTTTTTTTTTTGAGAGGAAACATAAGAATATATCCTTATGTAAAAATTTTGAAGAACAAGAAGCACACTACCAAACGCATCAGTAGTTATTCCTCCACAACTTAAGAATAAGTCCATCGTGATCAAAAGCTTCAATTCCTTTAGTATTGTACTTTAAAAAAAATTACAGACGATGTTTCATGCGCAGAAAAGAAATTGATAGAGGGAAGCAACATAGAGACAAATATTTCACACTCATCATCTTTGATATAGTCATTCAAAACTAAGTTCATGTCCTATTGTTCAAACCTCTTTCCTAGTTACACCCCTTCCCCATGGAATTCTTTAAACCTTGAGAAATGGTGTTTGCAGAAGACTGGCCAACTGAGTTTTATCTTTCTCATATTTGCTGCCAAGGGCATAAACTATGCACTTGAAATTGGTCTACAAGTTGAGCATCAATCTATCAGCATAACTAATACGAACATAAGATCAGTACACAGATAGAGAAAACTGTTAATAGCAAATTAAAGGTTTGTGAATTAGCTTCATGAAGTTTGTAATACTAACAATTGAAAGAACAATGGTACAGCCTAACATAAAGTTGGAGCATTCAGTACAGAGGTGACTATTACATTCCTACATTCCGAATTCAGCTCTTGTCACCATCTCACCCAAGGGGACAAGGGGTATTAAGAAATAAAGAACAAGCCTAAGACATCCCAAGGCGCAATATGGTGATGGAGTTGGTATACAACAAACTACTAACATTACATCTTCACAAAAAAATAAATAAATAAATAAAAGGAAATGTTAACCTTTAATGACTTGTCTTTCAGAACAGGTAGCATATCACGTGATGCCTCCTCAAGTGCAAATACAAACCGTTCATACCTGGAATATACCTTATGCTAATGAAAATCAAAAGACCATAAATGAATGAATGATGATAACACAGAAGATTCATCAAATCTAAATAGCAAGTTCAAATTATAACTAATGGCTTTTAGTTATCTTTTTCTTAATCATACACAGCTTTTATGCATGTAATAGTAATAGGCATTCATAAAAGATGATGACAGATGATAAACAAAAGAAAATGGTTATGAAAAACAAACTGAAGGTGGGAAATGGATTAAAGAAGGCCTCTAGATTGGAAAAAATCAAAAACCAATTATTGTTCAACAATGATATGCCATGAAATGAGCAAGAAAATATACATCTATGCCATTATTTGCAGTTGTTAACTCCTTCCTATTTTTTATTCGGTCAACCCACAACCCTTCTTCGGCCATCCAAAGATGTCCCAACACTTTATTCCTTTTGCATTTTGTTTTTAACTCTTTCGATCAACATTTTTCAATTCTTTATGACATTTGAAAGTTCTTGTTGCATGATGCATCCAAAAAGTAAATAACAGTGCCATGCTATAACAGATAGATTGCACTGTTGAGAGAAAAAAAAACTCATAACGTACCTTTGCTTTAAGCATTCCTCCCAGTACCAAAAGAGTAAAAGTGAATTACCATCTTTTGATTCAGGAAGATGATTTAGTGGACGCTGAATGAGTAATTTCAGCTTACGATCTGGCAATAAACTGGCAAAAGAAATGTGAGCATTTCTGAAAATCAAACCGTTTGAAAAAACACAAAGGAAAACACATTCGCATGGGAAAAAATTGAGTGACAACCTTGACAGAAACAATTCCTTTAGCACTTCAAAACCACTTAATGCATGACGTTTTCCCACCTTTGATGTCACCATTGCTGCAAAGCATTTTCACCCATTAATAATCCATAACATAACGATAAGAAACCTAAAATTTATCCAACACCAGCCATTTCTCCAAGTTATTTTACTCTAATTCACATAAACATCTCTAATCATAAAACAACATATAAAAACTACATCATCAAAACTCAATATTTTACAAAGAAAAATCACCGAGAAGGGCGTCAAGGGACCGCATATTCGCAATCGGATTCTCTCCCACCAACACTGAAAAAGCCGAGACCTTATCTGCTGCAGTTCCTGACCTCTGCGTCGCCATAAGCATCTTTATATCCCCACTATTCCCTCTCGAAGCCTCGAAATCTTGCGTATACTGTGACATTAACCTCTCCGCGAGCTCCTTCTTTTTGGCCACCACCATGTTCCACTCTTCCGAATTCTTCATCTCAATCCGCTTCCCGTCCTTGCCCATAACCTTCAACTCCAACTCCGCCGCATCAACGAACCAAACGCCTAAAGAGTTGGCATTCATCAATGGAAGCTTCGGAAGATTGTTCCACCGATCAATCGGTCTCGAATCCCCCGGTGAAAGTGTAGAATTGCTAGGTCTATCCGTTCGCGTATACTTGTTCGGCACTTTCTTGATATTGCTCTTCTTGTTGTTGAAGTTGTTCGGCACTTTCTTTTCGTCATGATGTTTGTTTTTATTAGGGCTTTGAGATTTCTCTCGTTTTTGAAGCTTAAGAGAAGATTTTTTCCGGAAATCGGAGTCGTTGAATCCGGAACTGGAAGCTGCAGTAGAGAGACCGATTGAAGAAGCGAAAGAAGCGACATCTGATTTCAAAAACTCAATGTCTGGCTTAGGGTTTTTCGGTTTTTCTGGTTTTTTAGGTTTTGAAATCGCCATTCTTATGTCTTTCTTCAACTGTAAACGAAGCTGCCTGAGAAGCTGCTTCCTCAGGCTTGTTATATTAGCTGACAGTGAACTGCGAGGGCGAGGGAGTCTTTGAACGTTAGGGTTTAACCGAGCGAGGGAAACCCAACCAACTCAATGAGTCGTCTGAGTTACTACAAAACCCGTTAGCTGAGCTGGAGCAAAAATTATAGCCAAACTCAATTTGATTTATTTCTTCATTTTCTTCTTTAGGTGTAAATGTTTAAATGCAAGATATTCGAAAAAAAAAATTTATATATAAATGATAAACTCATATATGAGTATTTAAATTGATATGATTATTTACTTAAAAATAAATTATTTTTTATGACAATAGCACAAAGTTGGTCGATGCTTATTCCTTAAATACCGTTATTGATTCTTCTCAAAAAAAAAGTTCACGATTTGCAGGCTTTCTACCTCCACGTGGCATTGATCCATTAGGTTTTTGTCCATTGCTGAGGGCTTTGTTATTTTAGATATTAATAAGAATTATTTTCATTTAAAAAAATATGGTCTTTATAATAATAAATTTTAACTTTAAATTAGATATATTATTGAGTTTAAATGATGCTATATTTTAAAAAATTTTATGGGGAAGGTACTAATCACTATAAAACATAACCTTGATTTGATATTTTTTGCAAAAAGAGTATTAGAATGCAATCAAAAATATTAAATAAGAGTCAACTTGATAAACTAACTCTATCCAACCAAACTTACACCGTTTAAGTTGAGTTGAGTTTATGAACTGGTCACGTTGGGCTGAGTTTTAAGTTTTGCAATCTAAACCATTTGACTTGGGTTGCAAGATTGCTCCAAACCTAACCAAATCCAACTATGAACAACTCTATTTGAAAGTTTATTAATACGAAGAAATTTATGGAGTCAAATGAGAAAGTGGACTCATGTGGCTGGAAAAAGATTCAATTAAGTTTATTTAAGTTGAAGAATATGCGGATTAAAAAAATGTGCCTATATATTTTTTGAGTTCAAACCACCTGCCACATCTTACTTACTCAAGGGCACAAACCCTCTTTTCCTAAAAATAGTTACCATTAAAAAGAAATTGTATGCTCTAAAGAGAGTAACCAAATGTAGAAAGCTTAAAACACTTACTTGTTTTTTAGTAAATTATCTTTCTACCTAATTACTTAACCTGAGTGTATATATATATATATATGAATTGATTGGTTATAGAAACAGTATTTACCATTACAACTAGTATTTCTTCAAATTGTAAAATAGGATTTGTACGAAGATGATAGTTTTTAACAAAGCTATTTCATCCACAAAAATTGCTAGTAAAACCATGAACTACATATATATATATATAGCACAATATCTAAACAATAGTTTTCTAAACCACATTTAGTTCACAAATGAATGTTACATAGTTTCAAATTTCTCTCAAAGTAAAACATTATGCGCATCCTAAAGCACACTATCTATTCTTCCTCAATTTCAACCTAAAAATTAATTTCATTCAAACCCCTCAATATCTCTTTCTTCCTTCCCAAAAAACCATTTTTAGCAAAAAGGAAAATGATGTTATTGACATAGTATTCCTTGTTTTTTTTTTCAATCTTAACCATTTTTGCAATTCAACGTTTTTCATGTACACAAAACCAATATGAGATTTAGTGTTCTTAATCATATTCAACATTTAGGTCATCTGAAATAGTTTATTTCAGATGGAAGTACAATCATTGAAAAATCACCATGCCAAGAAGTACGAAGTCACATTTAGTGTGGTCCCGCATTACTAAATTGTTTTGGCAAGGGGTTTTTTCTTGTTTATCTCAAAAAAATAAAATTAATTTAAAAATATCAAACTTGTTAAAGTTATACCAAACATACCCAATTTACTACAGTAGCGTCTAGGTGGAAAAAAATGTAATTTTTGTTATTCCAGATAAATCCACATCAGCACGACGAGTTGGCAGGATTTTCATGAAATCGTCTTTTCTAAAGACGATTTCAGTGAAAGATTAATGAAACGTGAAAGCGTTTTTCATAACGACGCTTTTTCAGTGTTTCACTGAAAGCGTCTTTGTAAAAGACGCTTTAAATGAATACTAAAAACATCTTTTACAAAGATGCTTTAAATGAAGCACGAAAGCCTCTTTTCACGATTCACTGTATACCATATCTTTGGTGCTTCCTTCTCCCCTGAGTAGTAGTAACAAGTTAAAACATTCATTACATCATGTATGCCCCAATTTTTCTTTCTTGGAGTTCTCTGATTTTATAAAAGAAACAATATTAAATCAGTAGGAATTTGATAATTATGGTAAAATTTATATGTTTGTTGCCATGTAAACTGGATGAGATGAGTTCTGAGCAGAATCAATTTTCTCCTCAGTTTTTTTGAGCCTCCAATTACATTCGCTCTTACTGACCCAAACCACGTGGTGACGGTGATGATACAAGCAATGCATCACACATGTTATTACTTTCAGAAAATTTAATAGTGATTGAAAAATGTTACAATGGGAATAAAAGTACTACATCTTCTGCTCTGTTACTTCTTATGATAAGAAGAATTTTATTTCGACATAGAAGCTCAGAAGAAATAGAAAAAGAGAAGCCAAGAGATTATACAAAAACACTTTTATTCTTAGTCAATGGTTTGGTGCTTGTAATTGGCTTGGAGAATCAATTTTAAATGACCAATACATTTAAGCAAAAATTACATGTAAACTGCTAAGAGACTATTGTCAAAAACAATACTGAGTTACTGACATTATACATTGATGGAAATCATGTTTACCCAACTTGATGCTTCTTGAGCATTGAACTTCCATCACCTTTTCCTTGTTCTCTACATCCATATGCTCTCTCGCAACAAAGTGAGCTCACTAAACATAGTTTCTGGTTTCAATGAGTTATGAATGTAAGAAACGCTTTTCACAAATCAAGAACTTCTAACTGGCATGGAGACCCTCTGAAGAATCATGTAGTGCAGTTTGCCAAGCCTTCGCAGAAGTAATCTCTTGAATTTCATCCATCAAAGTTATTGAATCATGAATATAAGCACGCCCATTGGGTCTTAGAATCCAATCCATCTCAAGCATTATAGTTGAGATATTGCATCTACAAGTAAAAGATAAACAAAAAAATATAGGTTTGAGCTTTTGCATTTTGAAATTCCACACACTTACCAAACTGAAGAACAGAGATGAAAATATCAAATTACACAAAAATTGTACATGTTCTTTTCTATAGAAAAGATACCTGCAGCATGCACAAGGTCATAAGTTCTTGGATATGTGTCAAATGGTTCACACCTGCCTATAAAGAAATGCCTCCTAGTCAGCTAAGTACAACATACAGAATCTACCAACCAACATGTTCTAATAATTTGGAGTTTGGTCAATTTCATTATCATAGAGCATTGCTATCATTAATATTGTTTTGTTTGAGCTACCATCTATTAAGTAAAAGGGGGCATCTATGATTTAGTTGAACACCAGATGAATGGAATCTGTTCAGCAAAAGTTGTTATTGCCAATTATTCAGTAGATATGTAAATAACAGTTTCTGTCAAATCAAAAGTTTGTGAATCCAACTGATTCTCGAAAGCATTTTCATCTAGATGAAGAGCTCTTTTCTTTAGAGAACAATAAATAAACTCACTCATTAAGCATATTAACATAGCAAAAGCCACCACTGCATGGACTGCTAACCTATCAATAATCTACATTATTGAGAGATGTAGATGAAGACCTAAATCATTAGAAGTGAGTCCATGAAACCCGTCATGCAGATTGGATAAGACTTTGATGCTTTGTTGTGTTGAGTGGAATTCATGTCAAACATTTTAAGATGGCTCCATTTAATAAACTACTGTTTTCTTCATTTATAATTATCAAAAAAAAATAAAAAATCAAGTGCACAATTCCAGTTTGTTACAATGATTGCCAAGTCAAATGACCCAGTGGCACTAGATTTGGCAGCTGTTATGTAGTTATCCAGCATATGGGACACGTCTAGAATTAAAGGGTTCGGGCACATAAATGTAGATGGAAAGAAACATTAAAGAGAGTCAAAAGAGTGGTACTTCTTATATGAACACCCACATTTTTTAAGTTGGGATGAAGATCAAAGAAAATGAACTGGCAAATAGATCCTTTCTACAACATCATTTTACTCTCTTCTATATGAAAATTTCTACTACTACAGAATATTAAATTTTACACATGGTTGCAATTTAAGAATTTTAATACTCAGTCCATTTTATCATTGAACACCTGCAGAAATAACTTTAAGAACTTCCAAATACAAAAGAGGCATAGCTCATAGCACCATACCAATCATGCATGACTCCTATCAATCCACGGTCAAAAATGACAGGTAGGGTGTTGGGACCACTAATAGGAACAGCATTCATAACCCAACAATCAATATCGAGATCCATCATCGCTGATGCGAATCTGCCAAGATGAAATGCTCACAAATTAAGCAAGGTAAAAGACATTATGCTCATGGAAAATATGGTCAGTAGAAATGGAACCAGAAAACTGTTTTTATGAATGCCAAATAGTTGAATACTGAGAATTTGCAAATTGGTGTGTGGACAAGTAATAAAAATGCTTACCCGCCAAAACCAGCCCTCATATCCAGAACATTTCTTAGATTCAAAGTCTTCTAGCGATAAGCACGAACATAACTTTCTATTATGTCATACCAATACCTTGATTTTGCCTTGAACAGCTCTTTTCTAGACATATAGGCATCTATTTCTATGCTCTGCAGCCTATCTGGAAGATAACGAAGACGTTCAGGCTATGGAGTAATATTTGCTGCAAATCCATTTTCAGGTAGAGGAGTGATGCATGCTTTCAGACTAACATTCCTGCATCAGAAATAATAGGCCTTACAGCGATTAGTCTACTTTCATCACCTCTAATCTTACTTGCTTCAGGTAGACCTATCTAGACTAGGATTTGTCATGTGTTATTTAAAAGAAATATAGATGGCACATGCACCACACTTATGAAGGAACATGAGATTTAAACAACTAGTTAAGAAAGAACTAATTAAGAACAAATTATGCCCAAAAAACTCATCAGAACTAATTACGTTAATGAAGAATAAATAATTAAAAAATTCAACATTTTAGTTGCTAACACATTATGTTTCATTGCCTCAATTAAGAGACAAGGAGAAACTTGAACTACATATCTCTCTCAGCAGCCAAAAGTGAATCAAGCAATGAAAACCTTTGAAATAGGAAGCTTCAGAACCAGCAATAGTATATCTAATTGACCATAACTAAAAAGGGAGGAACATGATAGAATCATGGCCACCGGAGGTACAGTAAAAAATAGCAATAGTTATGAAAAATGTTACAAAGGAACCAATTTCAGAACATATTCAATACTGATGACAAGGACTCATGAACAGGAGGTCACATGTTCCAAAGTGGACAAAAAAACCTTCCTCAAGTGTAGAAATAAAGCTAAATGCATTGTCACTTCTCCAAACACCATGATGGCAAAAGCCAGGTCCACTAAATCCACCAAAAATAAGGAAAGAAAAAGATAAGAATGACCTTGAACCACCAAAGGCTTGATATGGAACAAGTTCCTTTGCTTCACAAATCCTAGAGGTGTAAGGAATAGGGAATAAGCATCACAAGTCACAACAAAGGATGTTTTATATAGATGAAGAAAAGAACATAAAATTTCGTAGAAAAAAATATTAGAGCAAAATGAAGATACTGTGACTATTTTTTTTTAAAGAGACAGAAAAGAAGTAATTTAACCTTAAAATTTTATCTCCTAGACAAATTCATCCCATTTACCAAAGCTGCAAGAACATTTCACCTGAAACTGCTTTTCTTCTAGGTTATAATGCACTAGAAAAAGAAGAAAAAGAAATATGCTACCATCTTTCGTGGTAGGTGTATTAGCTTTGCACAAAAAAACTTCCATGCCATGTTAAAAATTGAAAGTTGTTTGTAATGGACATATGTTATCGTGGTAGGTGTATTAGCAAGTATTCCATGCTTATTTCTCGGTAAGCTGCATCCATGACATAGAAAAGATTTTCTCGAGTATCAAAAAGATAATGTAACATTATCACCTTCCATCCAAAACATCAGATGAAAGGATGCCTCTTACTCACCATTTCAGCCTTCCCAACCTCTAGATTCTTCCTAATGAAGTTCTTACACCAGTTACAAATGTACATGATTAAACTCTAATTAAAGTAAAAGTAACAAAATTAGCAATTGCAATGATCAAAAGGAAAAAAAAATTACAAACAAAATCTATAACATTTGCATCTCCCATCTTAATCCTCCAAAAACCTGTAAAAAAAAAGTGAAAAACATAGTAGTGATGATATATAACTTTTATATGTTGAGAAACATATTATAGGTCAAATAAATTACCACAATAACAATCATCATTCTGTCCCACAAAGTGGCTAATGACGTTGTTTGTTGCCCTGCAAGTGCACCCTAGTATATTGCTACAATGGAGGCTGCGTAGGAGGATGTGTCTCATTAGTGCTTCTAAATTCTCCTCGACGTTGCCTATTCCCTCATTTGCCCCTTCTTAACCAATTAAGTTCATCCACACGAACAACAGGAGACAAACTCTCATCACCCAATACATGCTCAGCTTGGAAGGTACCACCAGATGGATCATGATCCACAGATGTACTTGGGTACACCAACGTGTCTTCGTGTGGTGTCATGGTGAATGAATGTAAAGGAATAGCACCGGTACTAGGAGTAGCTACATCATAGGTTGTTGGGGTATGCTCTCTACCTCCCCCTTGTATCATGTACTTTGCATGCACTGATTTCAAGGCAGACTTGGCAACCCGCTCAATCTCTTGCATAGAAGCATCATCTGAATTTTGATTAAGTAAGTGTACTTGAGCTAATTGGCTAGCCTGTATTTATAAAAAAAAGAACAAAAAAGTTAAGTAATTGACATAAAATCAAAGTATGAATAGATAATTAAATAATGATATTCTCACCAAAAAATGGAAAGTAGTTCCATTAATCGTCATAAATCTTCGCGTTACTACTCGGTACCATACCATGTATGGGTCATAGTAACTACTATTTGGAGCCCTTTCACCTTCATAAGGTACACCTTCTGCCAAATTTTGTTCTCATTCCTGCCACTACTCAACATAGTTTCTGTGGTGTGCAAGCCAATCACAATCTGCCTAACCTCTAAAATCTGTATCATGAAGATCAATGCGGGTATTGCATTACTCAGGAATAGTCTGATACATTCCAAATTGCCTTAAGACACGATCAGGCCGATGTAGCTCGACTATGGCAAAACATATAAGGGGGGAAACTATGCGCCAAATGTCTCGGCCATGCTGACAATATACAGGCAATGCATTGATCACGTCTTCTATGTACGACATCCAAATTACTTGAGAAAGAATGACGACATTGTTATTAGCAATGTATAAAGCCCATAGAGGAATTTTTATATTGGCAAAGACTATGTACGCTGCATTACCTGATTAGTAGATTGCATGTCTAACATCTCCCTATACTTAATCAAGACATGCATAGGAACTTGTGTTGTTAATAGTGCATTTCTCCACCTACAAATCAAAGAATAAAGTAGTGAAAAAATAGAATTGCTTTCAACTAAGTCATGGAATTAAGAGTATTAAACTAAATAGAGCCTTACCTATATCCCAATGGAGGTGGTATCGGTAGATGTGCATAAGGATTATTGTGGACATGATCGGCTCTATGTGGCGCCAAGAAAGGAAATCGATCCCATGCCCACAGTTGTAAGAGAATAAGAGCCCCTAACACCCCTTTCTTCTCGTAGTCAACTCCATGACACATCTGACGATATAGCCAGGCCAATGTCGCACTGCCCCATGAGTACTCCCTAGCTCGGTCAAAATCAGTAAGTAAGGGAAAGTATACAAGATGCACCAAATTATTAGATTAATCTGAGAATAGGCAACCTCCAATTAGTTGTAACATGTACGCCCGTGCATATTGTTTAATCTGGAGTTCTGTGGCATCCTCTAGTAAAGGAACTCTATCAGCAAGAATGGAAAGCTTAAGTCTACGCCCTTGTCTCTCACGTGCCTCCGGAACAAAGCCAAGTAGCTCAAAACAAAGTGCATCATAATCCAATTTTGTAGATCCACTGACAGGCAGACCATCAACTGGCAAACCCAACTGAATCTCTACATCCTGTAGAGTTATGGTCACCTCACCCATTGCTAGATGAAATGTGTGAGTCTCCTGCCGCCATCGCTCAATCAACGCTGTGATCAAGTGCCAATCGAGCTCGATATAACCTACTCAGGCAACACCATAAAATCTAGCTCTCTGTAAATGTGGGACAATCCTATCATCTAACGGGAATGTACGCTGCATTACAGCTTGCCGACGGCGGCAATGTAGCTTAGCCATGTCCTGGCCGGCCCATATGGGACCAGAACGATGGCGACTCTGTAAGGTCAACAATGATGGATCAGACGGCCCTGGATCCATCTACAGTGAATGAATAAATGGAATAAGCAATAGGTTTATTCAAAGACACAATAAGTTATTGAACAAGATAATCAACGAATAAAAATGTTGCTCTAATAGTAAGTTATTGTGCATGATGAAAATAAAAGCAAATTAACAAAGATCTTGAAATATATATTTGCAATTTGCATAGTCAAACACCTCCAAATAGGTTTTGAGGATACATCATCATATTACAAACATTACAAAAAACTAACCAAATACAATTTTATGTAGCATGACTTTGACGAATGGGACAAGAGCGTCGATTATGTCCTTCACGTCCACAGTGTCCACATCGAATCCTAGATGATGGTTCCCTTATATCCATCTCGTTTGTTATACGAGATGTCCTTGGTCGACCTTTTTTACGAACACATGCAATGTTAGGGATGACTTTACATTTAAGAGTTGGTGTAGGCCAATATGCATCATGAGGAATTGGATGAAAATGTGGCTCATAACACTTGATGTAATTATCAAGTCAATACCATTCTTCAATATACATGTCACAATCAAGAACACCAAAACGAAAAACTGCTTGTACGTGCAAACATGGGATTCCATAACATTGCCATTTGCCACAACTACAAAATTTATCACGTAGATTGACAACTTGTTTGTTTCCTCCCTTATGTAATTGTGCATTTTGTACGCCTCTAACAACTTTGAACCTTTGAAGTTGATGATCAATCAAGGTGATTGTATGAGATCCCGCCTTAGACGCCCATTTCCTCAACCTCTCAATAGCATAGTCGATATAAATTTGGCCTTTTGAAAGTGCTTTCTCTATTTTCGCACGCCTATCTTGAAACCATGCAACAGTTCTATAAAATATCAATTATGCTAATGCTGTGATTGGGAACATTCGAGCACCTTTTAGCACACCATTAAAGCTTTCTACAAACAATGAAAACCCAATAATTAATTATAGTATCACTATACAAATAAATAATCACAAACAATGAACTAATGTAGTGTAATAACCATGATAACATGGCCACGTACCAGCAACGTTGGAAGTCATCCAACCATACGGTACTCCACCGACAAAAGCCATTGTCCATAATTTTGGGTCCATGGCATGAAACCATCTTGTGCATCCTTGTTGTTTATATTCAAGTAATGCCATTACAGAGGCAAACTTGTAAGGTTGATGTTGTGATCCTGCTTTTTTGGCCAAGTCTTTTAATTCATTGTCACGGAATTTATCGTTAAAATTGCTGCCAACATGACGCAAACAATATCTGTGATGTGCAAAGGGCTCCATCCAACCATTGTTTGGGTCTTGAATAGCAGCCAAAATTCCTGCGTGGCGGTCACTGATAAGGCAAATGTTTGGTCTATCAGTCACTTGATATCGGAGGATCCTAAGAAACCAAGACCAATTATCTTTATTCTCTTCCTCCACGATGGCAAACGCAAGAGGGAATATGTGACTAGATGCATCAATTCCTGTCGCAATGAACATCTTTCCGCGGTATTTACCATATAGGTGTGTGCCATCAATTTGAATTATGGGCCTGCAATGTTTAAACCCCTCAATTGAAGCACCAAATGCCCAAAAACATCGACAAAAAACTGCTTCACCAACATTCTCGGGATGTTCTTCATAATGTTGCAATCCTGCAATTGTGCCAGCATTCGTAGCATTTAAAACATCTATCCACCTAGGAAGCACATTATATGATTCATCCCAATCACCAAAATTTTTTTCAATTACTTTTCTTTTTGCTCTCCACACTCTTCTATAAGGGACATCATACTTATATTTGTCCTTAATGAGTTCATGAAGTGCTCCAATAGAAACTAAAGGATCCCGCTTGACAATAGGGAAAACGTTGCAAAATATTAGTGATGAATCTAGTTGTCGATGTTCTTGTGACATTCAAGGAAAGACACACGTGTGGGTTCCATAGCATTTTGTGATTTCAAACATTCCTGTTCTCTTACGCTTCGCGACCCTTACCCTCTATAAGCAACCATCTTTCCACTTCTTGCACTTCACTAACCACACAATGGGTTCTGAATCAACTACAATATATTCACGTTGTTGTGCTATACAACATCTTTTTACACTACATTGCAAGTTTTCTTTACTGGGAAATGTTAGCCCCTTACAGAGGTCATGTGACTCAGACCAACCCATAGCTACATTATCATGATCGTCTGACATTGGTGTCCTAGCTTCTTCATTAAGTTCCATGAAATTCGGCGATGCAGCCTCATACCCAATCATGTAATGCCAAAGTGTACTCCTAGGATGATGCAATGAAGTATCACATGATTCATCATCCTCCATACTTAATCCATAGTTATATGCTTCTGACATAGGTGTTGGATGTGTAGACCCATCATTTTCTATCATTCGCAATAGTGGATCCCTAAAATGGATATGATTAAAAATCTCTTTAGTGTCATCGTTATCGCCATCTTCACCAACATCATCACTGCTTCGTCCAGTGTCATCATCAGAAGTTAGGTAATCATCGCCCAAACGTGATGCAGATGGATAACTATCAATCTCCATAAGTCTTGTACCGACATTCATATGCTCAACAGGGGACATTGTACTTGGACCAACATTCTCCAATGGTCTATATGCACTTCCGGCATTTACATCTTCATTTTATGATAAACACCTTGCACGAGCACCACTTCCAAGTCCTCCCATAACATCAACATATACCTCCATATTATTAGGTGGTGGAAAGTTGTTTAGTAAAGAAAATACATGTTGTAGGTCTTCCTCATTTGTGATGGGGAAAGCTCTAAATTTCATATACCGACCCCCAAACTGCAACGGATATCTGTAAGTCAACCTCAACCTTTCTCCACTTGTGCAACGCATTTTGGATAACCCCTTCAAATTCTTCAAAACTAATCTCGTGCACAACTCGTATAATGCGAACAGGTTGCCTATCGTACGATACACCTTCAGAGTTGTGAACAATTCTTCCGTTGATGTAGCATAACACAAAAATTAATCTGTCTGTCATCTACATTTATAAAATACAACACAAATATTTCATTAGCATTACCGTAAAAATAGAAGATGTTCAAAGCTCTCCTTACACAATGTTATGTGAAATATGATATCACATTTCTCAATATTAGACCAAATATTTGTTATTTAGTTAGTCTATTAAATCCTAAATAATAACGTTGGAAAATAATTAAGATTTTTTTAAATACTTATAAAGCACATAGGATTTGTGCTTATGTTACGATGGTAATCAAATGCAATGATTGGGGTGGTGACGCCAAATCTATATCTCAAGATAAATTTCTAACAAAATAGTGGTGCAATAGTATGGAGTACTAGCAGGAATCAGGAATGCATTACTTTTATCTATAACGAAAATTGAGTTTCTATCCTATTTTGCAGCTATTCAAGAGACTATCTAGTTTTGACTATTTGTGCAACACTTTTTCAGGTGGTTCATGATATATCAAAAACAATTAGTATTTATAATGATAATAATCAAGTTGCGATTGCTTATACTAAGGAACTCAAATATCATTGCAAGACTAAACATATAGACATTAAGCATAACTTTGCTTAAGACAACTTAGCACATGGAGAAATATGCATCCATCATGATTTTTTTATAAAATATAATGTTTTTAATAAACTCGTTTTATTGTATATTATATAATAAATTATCATTGTTTATTATTATAATGATATGCTTGTATTTGATCTTTCTGTTAGAGATTTTACTTACTAATATCTAAAATCTAAGGTGTCGAACATGTATCCCATATGCATGTCTATCATGAAGTGTAGGACCAACTGTGAATAGGAAATGTATAACTTCCTAAAGATTATATATAAAAATTAGCAAAAGAACGAATTATATAAATACAAATACAAAATCCTGTGAAATTGTGTTTTCCATGATATGATATTAATATAACCATTTATTCCAATGGATCATAGCCTACCATATCTATCAAATTAACAAACCAAGAAGCTTTGGCAACATGTATAGTTAAAACATAAAACATAATAAGAGGAAATGCTAGCAAAGAACCCATTTCAGAAATTCTATATCAAAGTTGAATTAAGATTTCAAATTAATCAAGTCAACTTATAACTACTGGGAAAAAAATGATAAATTAAACCTTTATTCTATTTCCTGTTCTTCTCATAATCAAAGCATTGACTATAATAAACAACCATACTAAACTATGAAATTAAAAAATCCACGGATGGCCACAAAGAGATGGTGTCCTCTAAGATAAGGAAGTCGTTATTTTATCCTTTTAAAAGGGGAAGAGAAAATAAAAGCCCCTTAGTAGCATCTACATCCAGTTCTATACCATATGCTTTACAGTCTGCAAAAGTATTTTCAAATGTAAAAATTTAAGAGCATCTATTCCTTTTTAAAATATATATATATATATTCCTTGGACTCTTGAGATTGTTCTCTACGCAAAGTTTGTGTCAGGGTGGTTTACAAAGAAGAGAAAATAAAATAAAAATATAAATAAAATGCTAGTCGAAAATGACCTTATCAAATGGCGACATGAAACACTATCCCCATATCTCCATGGTAGTCAGCCAAGAAAAATTAAACATAGCAAAGAAAGCAAAAATCACAGGAAAATGAAATTAACGACAAAGCAAACATCATGATGTATCACCATTAAAGGGGAAAAAATCCAACAGAACCCAGATATAAATTAATAAGTTAATGCACTTGTGTACAATATAACAACCAATGAAGTTAAACATTGTATGGCAGTTCTAAGAAAAATCAACCACATTCCCTATCGACAGGGCAACAATAGAGTTGATTCTATCTTCCCTAAGAGAAACAGGATCACATTTCTTAAATCAAAACATTCCTACCTTTGATATTACACGCAACTGCCCACAAGTTTGAATGTGTTGCTTCTTCAGCTTTTCACCTAAAACGTGTCCAATGCCTCGGAGTGCCTTGATTGGAAGTTGATTTAAGTAGTCATCCACCTGCAACAAGAATAGATGGATAAGGTCTTAATTCTTCACAAGTTTGCAGCTATTCAAGATGGAAACTTCTTACAATATCCGAATTCTAGCTTCTTAAATTATTCTCCATAATATATGGAAAAATCAACAAAATACTCAAATTCTAGATGATAGAAAATCGCACTGAGTTAACTGAAAGATCTAATGCAGAAAACCTAGAAGAATTACCTCTTTACCTTTGCCTGTGAACAACCACGTCAGAGAAGGGTTTTTGATTCACTCCTATTTAAGATTTTACCATCTAGGGCACCCAAAATATGGACAGTTGAGTTTTCCGGTGACGTTCCACGCTGGAGACACTCGTCGGAGCAAAAATCAAAAACCCACACCGCAGTCAAAACACACAAAGACGTTTTCTTCTTTCCTTCCGTACGCAGTAAAAAAACACACCGCACGGTCTCTCAGCTATGACAGTAAACAACAGAGAGATTTGCACGGTGACGATCCTCACCGGACAGACCTCGTCGGAGCAAAACAGTCGGCCTTGGAGCAGTAAACCCTAGACCAGCAGTAAACCCTTACGCAGTGAAACGCACAGCAGCAGTAAAAAACGAACTAACAACAGTTAAAAACGACGCAGTAAAAAACCTGTGTTTGCTTTTATAGGCTCAAAGAAAGCATCTTTTCGAAAGACGCTTTCAATAGGTATTGAAAGCGGCTTTCGAAAAGACGCTTTCATAACAAAAAAAGTGTTTTTCTAAAAAACGCTTTCAGTACTATGTCAAAGGCGTCTTTACGAAAGACGCTTCCCTGAGAAACCTTTTTTTCAGCGTTTTTTTGTCCTACGTGGCAACCAATGACATCAAGTTCCACGTCGGCAACCACGTGGACATCTACGTGTCTATTTACTGTAGATAAATGAGTATATTTGGCAAAACTTTATGAAATTAGGTATTTTTTAATTAATTTTAAATGTTTAAGATAGTCAAGAAAAAATCTCGTTTTGACGATTTCGTTATAAATAAAAATTTATAAATGTTACGAATCATATTCAATTAAAAAAAAAGAAAATTTACGTTTTTTTATTTTACTTCTTTTCATTTATTGTAATGATGTTTCACTTGTAAAAATAATAAGAGGGAGATATAAGGATGCATCATCTAATCAGCTAAGTACTTGTAATACTTGACCTACACCAATGGTTCAAGACTTTCTAAGAAATTTGGCCAACTACAACAAATTATTTTTTCTCTTTGCCATCAAAGTGGGAAGTAGATATAACATAGAAGTTATGAAAATTTATTAGAATAATTCAACAAAATTAAAAAAATTTATTAGTGTTCAATAAATTTATGTAAAATTTTTGTATTTTAATCCAAAAATGCAAAAAATTCAACAAAATTAGATAAAATTTGATATTAGAGTAAAGACTCATTTTATTAATGAAAATAAAAAATGATAGTAATTATGTGTTATTTTCAACTACATCAATCAATAAACCAATATAAGTTCTAAAATTTTTAACTAATAAATTCCTTTATATGTTTTACCAAAATGATAAGAAAAGAAGCAATTAAATAAATAAAGTTAAAATAATATAAAAGCTCAACAAGAAATTGGAAGTGCTTTCAAAACTATTTTCTTTTCTAGTTTTCTCACAAGACAAGATTGAAAAAATATACTAAAATATATGTCAATATATTAAGTTGAGTAGGGTTGAATTCAAATTAGCAAAGTATAGATTTATAAATAATACGCCACAAAATTAAAGTATCAAAATAAAGAAAAGGAACTAAAACTAAATGTTATCAATTTAAATCTATTAACTTGATAGAATTAGTTTCATGTGTCACGTGTTAAACTTTGTGAATATAAAAATATGTTTTAATCATTATATTTGCACTTTCATATATCAAAAATGGTAATTTTAAGTTCATTCTCATAATATTTAGTAGTAATGACGCATATTTTTGCATTTATATCAAAATGTTTTTTATTTCTTTAAGTTGGCAAATTTTTATAAACATTTTTTGAGACTTCTCAAACTTTATTGAATTAATTTGAATTTTTTAAGGTCAGAACTCAAGGCAAAGTCGAAGTTTTGAACCTAAGGAGATGATGCATATTGGAATCCAATTTTCCTAAAACCCAAGAAGACGTAAAGCAAGCAAATATTCAACAAGAAAAAGTAAATGAAATTAACACAAATGTAAATGAAGGTATAACTATTAAATGAGATTCTCTGATAGAGGATGATAATGATGATGCACCTATCTTGGAGGTCATATTGATACTTCAGTCATCAATGCTTTAAGAAATACATTGTTGCCTTAATCTATCAAAATATAATTAGTAATTGCTTGTTGTGGTTGTATGGCATATACATCTTTGACAAGATACGTGTCCACGAAATGATTTAATTTAATAATTATTTAATATTGAACATCTTGAATTACTTTGGTGTATCTCTTCAAGATACTTGCATCTTGATGTTTGCTCTTTAAAATACCTGCTAAAATAAAGAGTTTTATATATTTTCTTTATTTTTTTATATATACATACATACATAAATATATTCTAAATTGAAGATATTATATATCTATTAGTCCAACAATTGGGTTTAGAATCAAGTTTAATATTTTAAACCCAAAAAATAACCCAACTTCTTTGGTGGGATGTCAGTAGCACATGAACCACCCAATTAACTATTAATTAGGTTTGGGTCTAGTCAAGTGGATTAGTCAGGTTTGCGAGTATCATGTGCAACCTTACTATGTACATCTTTGAGCATTGGCTAAGACTTTCCTTGTTTAAATTCATCTATCATATGCTCGATAAGATCTAAATTGCCCCTACCATACTCACTCTTTAACTATAAATAATCATTTTGAGTTACATAGTCCTATGGAAGGAGAGAGAGTCGGAAGAGGACTTTGGCAAGATCAACCAACTTAACTTGCACCCATAATTATATAAACCATACCTCAAATAAATTTTGGAGGGATAATGATGTGAATCCACCACAATTAGATTTTGAGAACCTCAAATCAAGAAATTATACTCGTCCCAACAAAGGTAAAATCAAAATTAGATGATCTCCTTAAGGCCTTGAATAGTCAAGAAACAAAAACACAACGTTGAAATCACCACAGGGTAGACCAATCATTGATAAGTTTGGAAAGTTTAATAAATAATTATGAGAAAGCTTCTTCAAAATCTAAAAAAATCAAATAAAGAATGTTGTTAAAGCCATTTGAAGAATGTTGTCAATTTAAAACCATTTGTTTATTTGAAAGTAGTAATCTATTTTAGAATTTGGAAGGGGGTAAAGGGAAGCGATATTGTGTTCCTTTATTCTTTTCCTTTATCAAATCATTGTAAGTTTCAAAATCTTATTTGTGAAGTTTTTGAGCTCTTTTTAATGTATATGATAATTTGAACATTTTCCAACATATAAAATATCAAGTGTCATCATTATCATTCCCAAGATTTTGTGCCTAATGAAGGTACATAAAAATTTGGCCTCACTGTTAGCATCTCCTAAGATATAGTTCATGAATCAAACATTACAATTTTATCAAAATATTCCAAACATTCATGTTAAGTTAGGACAACAAAACGACTACAGGAGAGATCCATAAAAGTGTTAGCTACTACCCTATCTAAGTGGTCACCAACAATTGTAAGTAAGGAAGTCAATGACCTTTTACGAACCTAGTGGACTATATAGTTGTATATCATAACTATTTAAACATACACCAACAACAATAATATGAGCATTGTGTTAGTTGCAGTGCATACTAACATTATCATACGTAGTTAGTATATGTTTTGCATGGGTTTTGTAGGAAATATGACATATTTATTTATAATTAGGTGCATAATCATTTATATTAAGATTGCATATAAAAATTTCAATGAGGTTTTCATGTGCTTATGCATGTGATATAATGCGCGAGAAAGGTTCCTAATAATTTATGCAGGTTCTGGTTAAGTGGGTGAAGATACACAGGTTAACACGAAGGAAAGATAGCTCAAACAAAAGCAAAAGATGGTTATTACCATGGACTCAAATATGTAAATAGTTGCACAAGCAACAAGCCCAATAGCAAGGGAGCAGGCAATCCAATAGTGCATCTCGGTCCATGCAGCAATAACATGGAGACCCATTCATCAAACACGACCTAGAAAAAGAAGAAAAGCAAAGATGTGTGACGCCATCGCAGTAGTGCGATATGAAGTGGCGAATAATGCTTGGAAATTTTGGTGAATTTGGCTAATGAAAATTGAGGTTCTATATTGTGGTATTGCGATTAGGGTCACGTTTTAAGGTTAATTATGTGTGTTTTACAAGTTCCTTGAGACTCATATATAAATAGGAACATGTATTAGGTTTTTCATTATTCTATTGTTGGTTTTTATTGTTATTGACGACCAAAATGAAAGTAGAGATGAAAATGAAGAACGAGGTCGCAGTGAGTGTATGATCTTCTACTCATTGAAATCTTTGTTTGGTGATCTCTACATGATGTCCAACTTAGTATTTTTATTTTTAGGATATAATTTTGATTGTAAAAATCTTTGATTTTTATTTTGATTAGTATATTTTGAGGTTTTGTTTTATATTTTGTGTGATTACTATTTTTTATTTACTGACCACAAATAAATTGATTTCAAATTGTTAAACTAACTCGAGAGAGATGTTTAACAATTAGATAATCAGAGTATAGATCTAGAAGGATCAATTGATTGAGAAGTTGTTGATTTTATAGGAGGTTGCACGTGACTATTGTGTTTATTGCATTAGTTTGTTAACTATACACCTCGAGATGAGGTTTTATGGAAGAGACTAATACTTATTAAGGCACTTTGAGAGAGGATTTTAATGATAAGTGTTATAACCTACATAAACATAAATTAGATTGATTGAAATTAGAATTAAAGGGGTATACATGATATTTTATTATCCTAGAATCCTAATTGATATAATTTTAAAACCAACAATTGTTTGTTTTTTTGTTTAAAGCATTCGAACTTGATCTGAAGCCTTAATAAAATTAATACTGAAATTAGATTGGGATTTGAGATTGTTATACCTAAACCGTTCCCTGAGGACAATATTTGTTTATTTATCGTATATTACTATTGGATTATTGTACACCTGTAGTGATCTCAACACATTGCATTACTATAGTGTGTTTCAAATGACCATTTGGTTATTCCATTAGTCACTGGATAGGATGGAAAACCCTAGATAGCCCACCATCTATAGCAATCCAAAAATACCTATTGTTCAACGGTGGTATTGTGCAAATGGAGCATCTTATCTAAGCATCGAGTTTTTCTCGAAAAGTTTTCAATCCACAACAGAGATCAAACTTGAGGTTTCTTGATTGGTTGGACTAACTAACAAGAAAACATCAAGTGAGTTATCAGGAGACCTAATGTATGACCATCTTGGAAGGTGGATTCTTATATTTATAGTATAATTTTTATGTGTGATCACATCATACATTCATTTATGTAGTCAAGAACATCATCATGCAATAAGCTTCATTTTTTATAATATCATGGATCATGTGTCTATTTCAAAGGTACATGCACCATTTCATACTCAAGTTCCCAAGGTGTTGCAAACTAAGTGCAGTACTCATACCAATATTCAACAAATGTGTATGCAAGTCATGATACATGTTACTCAAATATCCTATCATGGTCATTTGTAACTCTAAGATCATGTGTATCATATGTGTCATGTTTTATATATCATGAGAAAAAAATGAGCATAATCATGGAAAAATCATGCCAAATATCATACAAACATATCATTCGCGCATATAGTTTAAATTGGCACATTCTAGACCATAACTTAGGCCATTTAACACAACTATTGCATGTATGTTTAAGTAATTAGAAACCTGAAATTGTAATCATCCTCACCTTTGGTGTTGTCCCCAAAATCAATGACTGTGTGCCCAAATCCTAATCTCCCATTGTTGTGGTTCCTATTTCACTTAAGTATACACAAAATACCAATTTTTAGAATGTATGATTCACATCAAGTCATCATCTTTTACTTGTGTATTCATGTCATAAATCCCTCTTGGGAGTTTTTGTTTTTTGGGTTCCCTAAACCTCACCTAAAACTAATGCACAATCTAAGAAAAAAAGTAAGTCTTTCAAACATAGCAAAGTAGTGCACTATTGCAAAGACGTGGCGCACTGCTCTTGGGTTGTCCAAACCAAGATAGCCAAAACAACGCGCTACTGTATTAGGTGCAACACATTTCTCTATGCTCTCTCTAGAACACAAAGAGTCTTATGAGACAGAGCAACACTTTGCACCAAGTGTAGTGTGTTGCTCAATGTTCCTCTAAAAACACAGTCTTCTTTTCGGGTTTCAATTTTGGGGGTAGTCCTAAAGTTTTCTCATGAATTTTTAGGTTATTTTGTCCATTTCTAGTGCCTTACAATGCTTTTGAGTTCTAAACACTTAATTTTCAAAGAATTTAATGACAATCAAGCATTATTTTTCAACAAACATTGTATGACAACAACTGCGCACATTGTGATACCCTTAATTTTGGTCAATTAGTTGGGCATCTCAAGTCACTTTTTTACACTATTGTTATGGCTTTACAATCATGGCAATGACCACAATTCGTAAGTGTATGTAGTCAAGGATTGTGTAGTCTATAAATAAGTTGAAAGTCTCCCTTAAGCTATTAGAGATAGTTGAACATATCATGTGTGATTCTCATCATGAATGGAAATAGAAATGAGGAAAGATTAGAACTACTTACAACAAACCTTAACTAAGGATTTTTGAACTCCCCAAGGCTCCTATGTCATCACACAAGCTCACACTCTTAGACAAAAAGCGTAAGTTGCCAAAAGGTGAGCATTTCTCACACTTGCTCAATTTATAGATAAGGGGGAAAGAATAACCCATCTAGGGTTGATGGAGAGGGTCGTGATGTTCTCTCCTTAGGTGTATGGGTTTAATAAATAGAGGTTAATCTTGGGGCCTATTTGCGTAATTATATGATTAAATAAGAGTAAAATTTTTAGGATATTATAGTTTCAATTAAATACTCACAAGCATAACAAAAACTTATTAAATATTATGTATTTCAAACATTAAATTGTTTAGGGTTGATGTTAAGCTTGAATGGTTTTTTTTCCCAGTGTTCACGTGTAGTCTGAGATATCATTTAAAGGCAACACCTGAAGGTCGATTACTCATTTAGGACCCAAAATCTAAAGAGTGAGGTCTTTAATATACTCATTGCAATCTTACAAAGTGTTATTCGACTCCAATGCTAAATGCTCTTTTATTTATGAATATTTAGTGAATAGACCGCAATTAGTTAGTACTCCGTTATGAAAACCATTACATGTAGCCATACCCATAATATCTAGAAAGAATTCTGATTGTGAACTACAGTTTTGGTAACAAGATGGTTACAACAAACCTCTGTGACTTACCATTTCATGGGTATGATATGATATTGGGCATAAACTAGATGACTTAATGTTAGGCTCAAATCGAAGGCAAGAAATGGAGAGTTGCACTAGCTCTATCCTCAGGAGAAATTATCAAGGTCTACGGTGATGTACAAAGAGTGCCAAAAGATCATATTGCGGCACTGTTACGCATTATGACTTAGAACAAAAAACTTTAGGAAACTTGAAGATGAGGCTATGGTTTTCCAATGTTTGACCTTCACTTGTCAACATTTTTAACTCTTAGAGACATATTTAACTACATACCCCTTTATTCCTCTCCAGTAATAAGTTTTTTTGGAGGTTTTAGTACATCTTATCACCTCCTAGATGTATTGTATATTTTAGTTGGTGTGTTGTATCAAGTACCATCTTTCTAGCTAGTCCATTTACTTTCTAGCGTACAAACTCTATCGCCCAATCTTAGCATACTCTACTTTGTGGCATACAAACTCTATCTGTCAATCTCAACATACCCTTGACATCAATTTTAAAGTCAATGTGCTTGCCCTGTCTAGCGCTCTTTGTGAGATTTATTGTCCACTTGTTCTGCATGTATTCCTCCCAAATCTATTTTAGTAAATTTTGCTTATTTGTCAGTGTATAAAGGGTTGTTTGTTTAGCCTCAATCTTCACACCCAAGTTATAACCATTGATCCATTGACCCATGAGAGCATTTTCTTCTTCTATTTTGTGAACTTCCTACATAGAGCATTTGCTACAACATTAGTATTTCGTATTAGTTCTTTCATCCATCATCATTTTGTAAGGTTTAATTCCTTATGGATGTAAAATTTACTTTAAACTCTTACGGTCTAAATATAGGTCAAACTTGTCACCATATAGGTAGTGTCTTTAGATCTTTAGAGCAAATATTATTGCCACAGGCTCTAGATCATGAGTTAGATAATTATGTTCATGAGTGTTAAGCTGTCACAAGGCTTATGCAAAATTTTCCTTCTTGCATTAATATTGTACTCAAATCATTCATTAATACATCAATACTTACTACATATCCAAGTCTATGTGTTAGAGTGTTTACGATCAGTGTTATTGGCGTTGTCTTGAACTTCTTCTTCCATTCCTAAAATGCAATCCCACACTTATCATTCCAATCAAACTTAGCCTGCTTCTTAGTTAGCTTAGTCATAGGTGCCACTAACTTGGAAAAATATAATCTTGGATAAACCTTATGCAATACCTAGTTAATCCCAAGAAGCTTCTGATCTCAGTTACTATTTTGGGCTGCTTTTCATGACTGTTTCAACCTTTTCTAGGTCAATTGATATCCCATATGCAAAAATAATTGTTGAGACAATTGCAAATATACAGTATCGCAATTTAGTACTATGACTATATTAATCGAAGATCATCCTCAAGGAGCAATTGTTACTCAATAATCGTAAATCCTAGTATACTATTTGTTTAAATTTTATTAAGGTCACACATAGTACATTAGAATAAATCAAACTTAACAAAAGGTAAATTTAACTAAAATTGGATTGAAATAAATATAAATTGAATATCTAGGATAGTAAATCGCACGTGATCCCCTTTAATTTCTCCTTCGATCATCTATTCACTTTTTTTGTAGGTTATAACACTTATTATTAAAACCCTCTCCCAAGTGTATTCTAATGTCTATCAGTTTATATCTTTATACCCTCTCTAGAGTATACTGTGGAATACACCAATGTTGTGAACTCTATTTTCACATACAACCTCCTATAAGATTAAAAATCTTTTGATTCAGTTCATCTTTCTAGGTTTATGTTTTGATTATCAAATCACAAAATCTTTCTTTTAAGTTAATCTGACAATCTAAAACCATCTTATCTATGACTAGTAGACAAGAAGCTATGATCACACAATACATCAAACAAAACTCTGAAATAAATTAATTAAATTTGAAATCAAAGGTTCGTACACTTGATTTACATCCTAGATTAAAGCCTTTAGCAATACATCGAGTTTATGATGTAGGACATTGAAATCAACATGTTAGAAATCATAAAAGAGATGTGATTTCTTTATCTTCTCTTTGCTTTGTTCTCTGTTCCTTCTCTGCTCAAAAATCATAAAAGCCTTCAGCCTCTTTTTATTCTTTTGTCTTATTTATTTATGACCCCATACTTTCTTCCCTTCAAATCACAGGTGGAAAACCCAAAAAACTTGGTTTAATCGCAGTACTGCAGTAGTGCATCATGATAGTCTCGACCACTTAAACATTCAAAAAATTGTGAAACTTGTCAAAAATCGCACTACTACAGTAGTGTACCATGGTAATGCTTCCATGCCTCTAGTTACCGCCGTAGTGAATCTCTTTAGTGTCTTCTAAAATTCGCCTGTTCTAGTTATTATAGTAGGCTACTGCAGGAGTGAATCTACACTGTTTTCTTCATTTCTTTATTTTGGTGACTGCATTTTTTTACTTCTCCAACCTTTTACCTCTTGTACACACATGT
The DNA here is from genome assembly GCA_030144865.1 of Tinospora cordifolia. NCBI lineage: Eukaryota > Viridiplantae > Streptophyta > Magnoliopsida > Ranunculales > Menispermaceae > Tinospora > Tinospora cordifolia. The sequence goes on along the minus strand of JAJIYU010000700.1, from coordinate 16,432 downwards.
TGAATTCAATATATATCTGACTTGAGCTTGGACAAACAATTGAAAATCTCTCTCGGACATTATATCACATGTAAGGATGTATAAAAATGATATTGAAATTCTGAAAATGAATGGATAAACATTTAATGTTTAAATAAATGCTCATGCACCTATTTATAATCAAATATGCTCTTTCTACTACTAAACCTATGCAAAAACATATGTAATATGCCTAGAGTATACATAGTATAATATGCAACTAAAAAAATACGCCCAAACTTAAAACCATTGTTTGTTCACAAACAATAACTCAAACTCTAAAGTTTAAAATCCATACCATATAGAGTTAAATTAGCTTTCACTCATCATTGTGACCTCTATTTTCCATCCCTATAGCTTATGATTCATCAGTAAATCCCTAGGGCCTTTCTGTTTGTCTAGAATTTTAGTCCATCCTTTATTCTTCCTCAACTTTAACTTCGTCTTTCAATAACTTAATCCTCCTAGATTGTGTAGGTGAGCTATAGTCATCATCTCACTCATAGTAATCCTTTTTGAATACCAAGTACACAAATTCTCTCAACTCTTTCTTCTATCTCTCCTCTACTTGAGTCAAACTATAATCATAATCAGTGGTCTTTCTTAGGTTATAACTTGGCATGACTCTAGGTATGAATGTGATTAAATATGGAATTGAATTTGAACTCAAATGTACACCCATAGTAATAATGACAACCTTCTTCATTTTCTTCTTCTTTACATGCTTGGGCCCTTCTGTGTACTCCTCTTTATTTTATATTCCATCATCACAACCTTATTTTCATTACTCCCCCAAATTTATGTACTCACATGCACTTCAATTTGTGTCCATATAGAATCAATAAACTCAGTATTTAGCATTTCCATCAATATATATATATATATAATTTATTTTTATTTATATATTTTTAAAATAGTACTCTTGTATACTAATGAGTGTATTTCTTTCTTCTTGACATCATCACACAAGGTAGTTTCATCACCATGAGTATACATAAATAGGTTCAAATGGAACATGTATAAAAGGTATGTGTTTATGTATTGTTTAGGTTTGTTACAAAGAAACAGGTTTCAAGGCTCAAAATTGTCTGCAAGGGTTTTTAAATGCTAGGATCAGCCTTTAGGCTAAAACTCAAACAATAATGACCTACTTCATTTTATTCCTAGAGTTGTACCTAAGTAGTGTTCAAAATAGCTTCGATCATTTCAAGAGTCTGTGAGAAATTCTCTTGTTGCAACCTATTTCGTAAAAGTGACGTCACGATCAATACATAATACTATATACGCTACACACATAATATTATATATGCTACACTTATGTATATAATACTATGTCAGCTTCTTATACTCCAAACTACTCAATATTCATAAAAAAATTTTGACAGAATCTCCCCTAAGATTTTGACTTATCCCAAATAAAAATCATCACCTGATAATCATTTCCCCAATCTACTAGTTCACAATAGATAATACTCCACAGGCTATCATCAATCACAACTCATAATTCATAGTTTATGATGTTCAACACTCCTAACTAGTAAAACAGATCCAAATCCTTATGGTTATATTACATATACTATGATATTATAATTATACAAAAAGACAACCTACAAGATAATTAAGCCTAAACACACCTAACAATAATGAAAGAGTTGACTACTTTTCTTGCACTGGCCTCTTTCTTTTTCTATCTGTTCTTGAAATGTTAAAGACAATAAGTGAGCGACAACATGTTCTGTGAATAATCTTTATCTATGACATTTATATGCATTTAAATAATCATGCAAAAAATCAAATTAAATAAAACATCAAATTCATGATGCACATTCAAACCATACATATATGTATTTAACATAGTGATCATGCTATTTTCAATGCATCACATATGAAACACATGCACATCTACATCTTTCGAAAGCAAAGTCAGTCTCACTTCTTGTTTGGCCTGGATAATAGTAGATTATACCTCTAATTATCACCTACTCTACAATCATTTCAAGGATTATTACATAGAAAAAAGCTGATATTTCTCATAGTTTAGTCCCACATGAATTTCAAATCAAATGCCACAAATGTCAATACAAATAGCATGGTTTCATTCAAATCATTTTATATCTACAATTCCATAAAAAAAAATCAAGATAAAGAAATACTCATAGAATACCAACAACTTAACCTCTTTGGGCACGTATCTCACTTCCTAGTATGATAATCGGCTACTTTCAAATTTACTATAAAATTCAGTAATATATAATCAATCATATAATATATAATATATATTTTTATCTACATCAATTCTTATTTAATAAAAATCAAGGGTTTTGATATAATATTATCAAAATTACTATCCAATCAATTTTTAGTATCTACTCCAAAATCTAGGTTCTAATCCATCACCACAATTATCTTATTAAACGTAATTTCAGATGTGCAAATCAAATTCAATTCATTTTTATAAATAATTTCTAACGTATTTATTTTTTCATATTTAATCTTATACGTGTATTAGACCTCATGTATTGATGCATATTGACTCAAATATTCTCAATAACCTTTAAAATAAATTTTTTGCTTATATATCATATTTTTATAGCAGAAAATAAAATAAATAGACTTCCCAAATATATTTTTACTAATTTTTTAAAATTTTTATAAACACTCCAATTGGTCAATCATTCACCAAAAATTCAATTGATATCCAAAATTCGTGAATTTGGTGTCAATGGGTACGAATTTTCATTCTCTACATTCCTATGTGTCGGGACCCCTTCCCTAGGCTGAAGGGTTGCCTGACCGGCATGGTGGCTCAACGAACTCACTCATCGAGTCAAGTTCGTATAGTCACCGTTAAGCCTTTCCAACCAATGCCATCAAGCTACATCAGCATAATTTAAACGTATATCTAGTAAAATGTGAGAGTAAACAAAATATTACATACAGTCTTATTCTCAAAAGTAAATAGTTTGACCATTGGTTATAGACATACACAAGTGACCAACCTCTAATAGGACCCAAAAAGAAAAAAAACCACTGATAGCCACGCCTTTTCCCTTGTTAACCATTGAAGAACCTAAAATATTAGTAGAGTAGTAAGCCTAATATGCAACATGGCTCAGTGAATAGTAAAACCAGTATGTCACAAATAACCTGCATTCCAAAAATAGTGATATATGCATGAATAGTGGTGACATAAACATGGCACGTAGTAAAAATAGTTATAAACTATGCAATAGTTAAAGAAGACTAGTTTAAATACATGTAGCTTAAAACTGTATTAGGATTAGGGTTTAAGTCATCAAATCCAACCCTATGGTCATCGCTCGAGTGGGTCATGAGTCAAGCGTACCAGCCACTCAAGCGGATCATGAGCTAGGTGTATTCATCGAATACCATAACCCCGTGCTCCATCTTCAAGTGTCGTACTCGAATGGGTCTGAGGCTAGGCGCACTAATCATATGCCCTAACCCCGACACTCGGACATTGAGTTTAATCCCAATTACATCGTGTACTTTGACCTCGCGCTTAGACCTCGAGTCTATGATTTCACTATCGGTGTATGACTATATATATTTCAAAATCAGTTAATGTAGCTCAATTGTAAGAAACCATGCAACCAATGTCATATTCAATAATATTTTATGCAAGGAATATAGTTAAAGTAATACCTGAATTAAACCACACAGCTCGGGTCCTACGCATTGATATCCCATCGAGACTCGGCCTAGTCTTGCTGCATACACTCAAATCTATGTCATTAACTAAATTTCAATTCCTTTGTGAAAGGTGGCTCAATTCTAGTTCAACTATCCCTAATTAGTCTTAGTTAACCCAAATTTGACTCAGTCAATTTGGTCAACTGGTCAAACTTAGTCAAAATTGGTGAACATGACCAATTTTGGTCAAATTCGATCAAATTGGGTAAATTTGGGTCAAAGTAAATCAAATTGATCAAAATCCCTAATTTTCTTTACACTTAGTCAAATTTCCAACTCTTTGTTCTACCTGCCCAACAAATTTGTCAATTTTTCTGTAATCAATTCGTATGTCACAATTACATGAAACTTTCCAAATTTCATCTACACCCGCTAAATATTCACAAGAATATTTTATTGCAATTTTTGGACTTCATTTGATATATGTTTCAAGTGGAATAACAGGGTAGTCAAATTTTCAACTTTTGTTCTATCTGTGCAGCATATTTACTGATTTTTCTACTGGCAGTCTGTGTGTCAGATTTGACCAAAAATTTACAAACTTAATCTATATCCCCTAAATATTCCCATAATTTTAATTTTCAATTTTTGGACTCCATTTGTTATGGTTTCTAAGCAAGATAACAAGGACTTTAATTTTGGGTTTTTTTCGTTCTATCTAAGTTTTTTGATTTTCATGTGATCAATCCATATTTCAGATTTATGCAAAAATTTTCAGATGTGGTCTATGCTCCCAAAATATTTATCAAAATTTTATTTTGGGATTTTTGGACTTCATTTGATATGGTTTTCAATTTAGATATCAGGAACTTTTGTTTCTCAGGTTGCATGTGATAGGCAGTCACTGGTCACATAATCTGACTTGCTTACCCAACTTGGATTTGTCTGACATTTGGTATACTCATTCTCGGAATACCCAGTAAGATCTCTACCAAATTTCAGCTCAAAATACCTAATTTGGTCACTGAATTGATCCCCTGAATTTTCAGCTAAGTCACAGAAATTTTTGGGTTTATGTTTTCCATTGTTTTTCAAGTATCTATCTCTCCCATTAGACTTATAATCAAAAGGCCATTTCTTGCATCTATTATAAGCATTAAGATCATAGAACATTCATTGATTAAAATCCATTCAAAATAGCAAGCCAATGTGTCTAAAATCTCATTCAAAAATACTCTCAAACACTTGGTATGCATTCATAAACTCTAAAATTTTTCTAAGTGTCAAAACAACTACCTAACAAGGCACCTTTGCATGCATATAATATCATGAATACAAGAGCTTATGGCACGAAATTTATACCTTCCTAGAGCCTCATGTGTGAGGTTTAAACACACCAAATTTTGGCCTGATCAAACACTCCTAATAGCTTCAACCGTTGCCCTGAAGTTGCTCCCAAAATGTGTTTCACTGTCACAGTTCACCAGCAACCATCTTTGACACCTCAGAAAACATGTTCCAGATATCTATTTTGTTTTCTATTAATTGGAGATTGAAGTACATATTGAGAGGATCAAAACAAGTGGTCTTACCTCAAAATCCAACCTTGAATGGGTTAGGAAACAACCTCTCAAAAATCGGATTAACACACTTTTCCAGTAGTCTCAGCCTGCAACTATCTCAAACAACATAATTTTGTGGTTGTTTCAATCTCTAATGGCTGGGGGATTTGACCAACGACTTGCACATTCTTAAAGAAGGCAGTGAGAGCTTTTTAAAGACTATAAGAGCGTTCAAATCTGAGTTGGGACAAAAGAGATATGAAGGCTTGAAGTTAGAGTGTTGTAGTTGAAATTTGCAAAAAATTTTCAAAGATTTGAGTTTTGTTGCAACTTTGGGGGCCATTGCATGGTCCAAATGCTGCCACGTGCCCACCCATGAGATTTTGGGGGTGGCTTGGCAAGGTACTTTATCGATTGGAGTCTTAGAGGCCAGTCGGCGGCGGTGTTAGTGGCTGAAAAATCAGAGCTCAAATAGAAGCAAAAAAATCTATTTTCTACATATTTTCTAGGTAAAAATGAAGGGAAAAAGGAAGAAGAAAGAGGAGGGAGAAGGGAGAAGAGGGCTAGGGGCATGGGCTGCCCATGTGCCTAGCCCGACCCACATGGACCTGGGCATGCTCTTGAGCGGCCTAGGTGCAAATTTTTTTTTCTTTTGTCCTTTTCCTTTGCATATATATATATATATATATATATATGTGTGTGTGTGTGTACATACACATACACATTTATTTATTTATTTGTTTTTTTCTTGCTATCATCATTATCATCATCATTATCATCATCATTATTATTAATTTATATACATCCAACCCAAAAAATTCAAATAAATTCTCTAAAAATCCTTTTTTTTTTCAAAAATCACATTTTTTTCAAAAATTTATATATCCTCTTCCCGAAAATCGCATTTCTCAATTAACTTAATTTTTGTCAATTAAATAAAAAATTATAATAAATTAAAAAATCCATATATTTTCATTAAAAATTTCAAAAAATAAGTGAGAATATATACATCGAACCCATTAGCTTGGTGTTTGAAAATATGGGTTTCAATTAAAGTTTTATTATAGTTTAACATATCCAAAAGTCCATCCTTAGGTTATTCAACTTTGGGTATTTATTTTTGTGTTTACATGATAAACGAACGAAGACTAACCGCATATATGTGATTTACATATCACCAGGGGTGTATTAGTATAATTTTTGCTTAGTTTTACATATAGTGGGAGAATACCCTATTTTTGGGTACCACTATAAAACATTCCTACAGTAAAAATTATATCTCTATGTTCGTAATACTTAGCTTATCTAGCTTCTCTATAGCAATAATGGGGAAAAACGGCTTACCTACACGTCGAATTCGTCGAGAAAATCGAATTTTCCTATATTTTTTCTTTTTTCATTCTATTTTTTCCTTCGCTGTTTGACGTTCTAGAAATGGAAAATAAAAGAAGAATGAAGAAAGAAAGTGAATGGCTAGACACTTAAGCAATCGACCCCCATGATGTATGTGTATAATATATTATAAATTTGCTTTTAATTGTGGCTCCAACAAACAACTCCTAAGCCCATATATATATATATATAGGTATATTTACCTTGAATTATACCAACATTATTATATATTTCTATTTTTATTTTTTTATTTCAACAAAAATTATTATTTTTTCAATACTATTTTAATTAATTAATCTATACTCGTCTCGTGTATTTTTAATATATGTATATAATTATATGTATATATACGCATAGTTCATACAAATACATATATTTATATAAATTTATTTTTATTTAAATTAATTTACGTGTCAAACTAAAATATGGAGTGTTATAAATGTCCCCAACTTAAAGAATTTTGTCCTTAAAATTTAAATTAAAGGAACATACCTTATGTTGTGAAAAGATTTGGAAATTGTTTTCGTATCTTATTTTCATGCTCCTAGATTTGCTCTTCATTTTCATCGAGTTGTCATTTGATTCCAACTAGCAAAATCTTTTTGCTTCGCAGCTTCTGTACTCTTCTGACTATTATCTGAATAGACTTTTCCTCATATGTAGTATCCTCCCCAACTTGTATCTATGCTAAATCTAGAACATGTGTCAGATCTGGATAATATTTTCTTAATATCGACACATGAAATGCATTATGAACACCAATCAACTGAGGAGGTAGAACAAGTCTATATGCAACTAGACCAATCCTTTCCAGAATCTTGAATGGTCCTACAAAGCGTGGAACTAATTTTCTTTTCACTCCAAGTCTCATCTAACCTTTTTGAGGGTAAACCTTCAACAGTACTTGGTTACCCCTAGCAAATTCTAGAGGTTTGTGATGATAATCAAAATAACTTTTTTGATGATCTTAGACTTTCTTTAAATTTTGTCTAATTTGCTTAATCTTTTTTGTGTGATTTGCAATAACTTTTGGCCTCAACAACTGTGATTTTCCAACTTCATACTAGCAAGGTGGAGGTCTGCACAGTCGACCATATAAAGCCTCATACGGTGTCATGCCAATGCTAGCCTAATAGTTGTTATTATAAGCAAACTTACACAAAGATAAATATTCACTCCAAGTCCCACCAAACTCCAATATTCATGATCTGGGCATATCCTTTAACATCTGAATCACCCTCCCAGTTTGGCCATCAGTTTGTGGGTGAAATGTTGTACTAAGACGGAGATGAGTATCACATCGAGAGTGCATAACTTGCCAAAATCTCAATGTAAACCACAAATCTCTATCTGACACAATAGAAACATGTACCCCATGCAATCTCACAATCTCTCGAATATATAACCTGCTTAGTCAATCTATTGAGTATTTGGTGTTCATCAAAAGAAAATGCGTAGACGTAGTCAACTGGTTAACAATAACCCAAATGACATCATATCTACCCTGAGATTTAGGTAATCCTATAATGAAATCAATAGTAATATGCTCCCATTTCCACTTTAGAATGGGTTAAGGTTGCATCTGACCTCCAGGTCTTTGATGCTTAGCTTTTACTTGTTGGCACACACTATATTTTGCACATACTCTTAACGCCCTATCAACAGGTATCCATAACCTCCCTTGATAATGCAACACACCATCAGAGCCTCTCTGCCAATCAACTTTCTTTGCACTATCAGCCTAAGTTTCATACATCATCAAATCAGGATCATGCTGTTGTAACTCTTTCATCTTTCGAATATGAGAATCTATCACCTGAATAAGCATCTGAGCACAAATATCATGTGGCTCTATAGAGAAAATACTCATCATAGTCTCTCCAAAAGTCGCCATTCTTGGGCCATCTGGAAAGCTACCACACTAATCTTTATCCATTTTCTACTCAGTGCATCTACTACAATATTGGCTTTCCCATAATGATATTCCAAAGTGAAGTTATAATCTTTTACGAATTTCAGCCATTTACGCTGCCTCATATTCAGGTCTTTCTGATCAAACAGATATTTCACACTCTTATGATCAGAATACGGTGTGAACTTTTCTCCATACAGATAATGTCTCTACGATTTCAACACAAAAAATATTGCTGCTAATTCCATATCATGTATAGGATAGTTTTTGTCATGCATCTTTAGTTGTCTAGAAGCATAAACAATCATTCGACCCTCGTACATCAACACATCTCCCAAACCTATCACTGCTGCATCTGTATATATTATTAATTCTTTTCCAAGCCGTGGAAGTACTAACACAGGAGCAGTAGTCAACTTCTTCTCTAACTTTAGTCAACTTCTTCTCTAACTCTATGAAAACATCTTCACATGCTGAGGTCCACACAAATGGTACATTCTTCTAAGTCAGCTTTGTGAGTGGAACGACTAATTTAGAGAAGTCCTCTACTAACTTTCTATAATAGCCATCTAGACCTATAAAGCTACAAATCTCGATCATTGTAGTTGGTCTTGGCCAATTAATAATAGCCTCAACCTTAGCAAAATCAACTGAAATACTCTCTGCACTTACTACATGACCCAAAAACCTTACCTCATCTAGCCAAAACTCACATTTGCTAAATTTAACATGCAATCCATGCTCTTTCAAAGTTGTCAGAGTGATATGGAGATGTTGCTCATGATCTTCTCGAGTCTTGAATATATGAGGATCATCAATAAAAACACTAGTGAGCTGATCAAGATATGACTTAAATACCCTTTGCATTAAATCCATAAACATAGCAGGAGCATTTGTCACACCAAAAGGCATCACCAGAAATTCATAACGCCCAAAATAGAAACAATACCTTCCACCAACGTTTTAGTTGCCTTTAGATCTAGCCTGGTAATAGCTTGTGCCGTTTCTCTAAGCATAGGGTACTAATTGCTGATCCAACTAGGGTAAGGCACTCAAATTTTCTATGTTTGGGTTGACCACACTGAAAGCAAGTAAACGGTTGTCTCTGCCCCATCTATCCAAATTGTGGAACTTTCCTTGGGGTCTTAGAACTTGACCCTTTGTCACTCTTATTACGGTTGCTTTGTAGATTCTATCTTCTTGACTAACTCGATACTTGACTAGACATACCTCATGCCGGTTCTACTGCCCATGTCAAAGTATCAGTTGATGAGTTTTAATATTGAGTCCTTGGCTTCTGGTTGAACTTCCTCTTCTTGAAGTTCTTCCTTTTTTGCCACCATTGGTTTCTAAATGTAGAGACTAGGGCTTGTACCATCCCACTCTGAATCAACTGCACTTGCGGTGGTTTATCGTCGCAATCTAATTCATAGCAGAGTTCTTTACGAAATAAGGAATCAAAAGTTGAACCATGTACGTTCTGATGGATATTAGGCTTCAACCCTTTCTGGTAGAATCCTGCTCTTTCTTGCTTGTCCATCACAATTCCCTTAGCATATGATTCTAATTGCAAGAATTTATACGTATATTCTCTAACTAACATGAGTCCTTGTCGAAGTGCAAGAAATTCCACATTCCTTCTTTCCCGTTCTGCTCTAGGAACAAAAACCTCTAGAAACAATTACTGAAATTGGTCCCAACTGGCTACCTGGCCTTTTTTTGCCAAAATAGATAACCACCATCTTGCTGCATCACCCTTTAGCATATGTGCAACAAATAGTTACTAGTTATTTTCTTCGAGTTTCATAAATCTTGCTATCTTCTCAATGTTTAACAACCAATCCTCAGCTTACTGTAGGTTTACCCCCTCCACGACATTCCTTTGGTTTTAGATCTATGAAATTTTTGACAAGCTTGTCTTGTGACTTACTCTTCTTATGTTTAGGACCTTCTTCGTCCATCGGTTCCTGCTCTACTATAGGAAGATCGAGCATTACTTTATGTACTTCTGCTACAACTCCATCGATATTTTGATGAATGGCAACCGTTGATGCCTGTAACATTTCTCCCCGAGCCCTTATCAATCCCTCTGATCTTTGCATATCCATTTGCCCAAGTTGGAATGGGATGGGTTCCTGTGGCTGTGTCTATGTGGACGACTCTCAACATTTTAATCTGCATTTATAATATATACTCATTTACTATCATATGAAGTAATCGATAGAAAAATGCACACCTGAAACTTAACTAATATTTCATTCAACCATAGTTAGTATGTACATCCCAAAATGACCTACCAACTATACTCCTACAATGTTTACTTTTTCTTCCTATATAAACCATGAAAGATATATATCCATAGCTTAATTCATAACTATTACCTTATACAAAAACTTGCTATATACTACAGTCACTCCAAGGATTGACCAAAACTATTACAGACTTGTTTCGCCCATTTTCCTCTACCCCTCGAGGGTTCAGCTTCCCTTTTCCTTATCTTATCAATATTGACAGTAGATGAGCTACTACTGTAACATCCATTGGAGTTACTACTATAGTAACGACAGTTTCGAACTGTTGCGGCTCAAGTGGGTGCAATACTCAATTTACCATAGCTTCAAGGCCAATAAACCGTGCGAGCAAAATGCTCATGACTACGGTACATGACATCAAGAATGCTGGTAGTGGTTCATTAGGTGCAGGTTGGCGGGACATTCTGTAAACCTGATAGGTTCACGACCAACAAACCAACTCAGTGCACAATCAACATATATCACGCACACACCCATCCACAATAGCAACCAATCAATCAAATCATTTCCTCTAACTAAGGTAACTCCCTAAGTAGTCCACTATACATTGATAACCTGATGTTAACTTTGATCTCAATATTAACTTTTGACGTTGAGACTAATATTGTTGCAACCCACTTTGTAAAAGTGACGTAACGACTGACATATAATACCATATGCATTACACTTACGCATATAATACTATATCAGCCTCTTATACTCTGAACTATTCAATATTCATAAAAATTTTTTGATAGAGTCTCCCCTAAAATTTTGACTTATCCACAAATAAAAATCATCACTTGATAAGCATTTTCTCAATCTACTAGTTCACAATAGATAATATTCCACAGGCTATCATTAATCATAACTCATAATTCATAGTCTACGGTATTCCACACTCCTAACTAGTAAAACAGATCCAAATTCTTCTAGTGATATTATATATACTATAATAATTATAATTATATAAAAATACAACCCACAAGATAGTTAAGCTTGTACACACCCAACAATAACGAAAGAGTCGACTACTCTTCTTGTATTGGCCTGTTTCCTTTTCTTTCTGTTCCTGAAATGTTGAAGATAATAAGTGAGTGACAACATGCCTAGTTAATAATCTTTATCTAAATAATCATGTGGAAAATCAAATTAAATAAAATATTTAAATTCATCACACACATTCAAGCCATACATACATGCATTCAACATAGTGATCATGCTATTTTCAATGTATCACGTATAAAACATATGCCTGTTCACATCTTTCAAAAGTAGAGTCAATCTCATTTCTTGTCTGGCCTGAACAATTGTAGACTATACTTCTAATTATCACCTACTCTACAATCATTTCGAGGATTATCACATAGAGAAAAGCTGATACTTCTCATGACTCAGTCCCACATGGATTATCACATAAGAAGTATTATTCCCCATGGCTCAGTCCATCGAAGAGTTGTTCTTGCAAATCTAAAACATGCTACTGTGTAAATACAATTTTATGAATTTCAAATAAAATGTAACAAATATCAATACAAATAGTATGCTTGCATTCAAATCATTTTTATATCTACAATGCCATATAAATAACCAAGATAAAGAAACACTCACAAAATACCAACAACTTAACCTTGTTGGATACGTATCTCACTTCTTAAGGATAATCAATCGCTTCTAAATTTACTGTAAAATTCAGTAATATATAATCCATCATTCCATATATAATATATATTTTCATCTACATCAGTTCGTATTTAATAAAAATCAAGAGTGTTGACATAATATCACCAAATTACTATCCAATAAATTTCTAATATCCACTCCAAAATCTAAGTTCCAATCCATCACCGCAATTATTCTATCAAACATAATTTTAGATGTGCAAATCAAATTCAATTCATTTTTATAAATAATTTCTAATATATTTACTTTTTTCATATTTAATCCTATACATGCATTAGACCTCACGTATTGATGCACATTGACTCAAATATTCTCAATAACCTTTAAAATTAATTTCTTCTTCATATACAACATTTTTACAGTAGAAAATAAAATAAATAGGTTTCCCAAAAATCCAATTGATATGCAACATTTGTGAATTTGGTGTTGATGGGTACAAATTTTCATTCTCTACATTCCTATGAGTTTCAATTAAGGTTTTATTAGGGTTTAAGGTACCCAAAAGCCCATCTTGAGGTTATTCAACTTTGAATATTTATTTTGGTGCTACAGGACAAACAAATGAAAACTAACCACATATCTGGGATCTACATATCACCACGAGTGTGTTGGTATAATTTTTGTCGAGTTTTACATATGGTAGGGGAATACCCCATTTTTGGGTACTACTATAAAATACCCTTACAATAAAAATTATATCGTCCGTAGTACTGGACTTGTTTAACATCTTTATAGTAAGAATTGGAAAAAAAATGGCTTACCTATGCATCGAATCTGTTGAAAAAAAAAAATCAGATTTTCCTATTTTTTTCTTGGTTGTTTGACGTTCTGGAAATGAAAAATAAAAGAAGAATGAAGAAAAAAGTGAATGGCTAGACACTTAAGCAACCGACTCACATGATATATATATATATATATAATGTGTTTCTTTATTTTTTTTTTGAGTAGCTTTATTATATACGCCTTATATCTTTATAAATATAGGTATATTTACCCCAAATTATATCCACATTAGCGTATATTTTTATTTTTATTTTTTATTTCCACAAAAGTATTATTATTTTCAATACTACATTAATTAATTAATATATACACTATCGTGTATTTTTAATACATGTATATAATTTTATGTATATACAAGCATAGTTTGTACAAACACATCTATTTATACACATTTATTTTATTTAAATTAATTTACATATCCAATTAAAATCTGGAGTATTACATCTCTCCTCTTGTGTTATGATTTTCACTCATCACTTTTTTCAATTTTCGGATTCTCAATTCATTTAAGACTAAAGAGCTCTGTCAAGGTCAAACTTTGAACAAACTAAGCACATATACTAAATGAATGTACCCTCAATTTTTTTTTCTCATCACACTAGAGAAATTTTCAATCTCATAGGTCATTCAGTGAAAATATAACATGTGCATGGCATGGATTAAACCATGAATATTTTCTACATACTCTTTTCCTAACTCTAAATGCCTACACATCTCCTGAAGTGTATATATGTCATGACAAAATTTCAATAACAAATATGTGACATGCCCCTGAGTATGTAGGAATATAGTTTAGAAGAATTCATCCATTCATTTGTTTTATTTACATATGCATAAAAGTATAGAGGGGAATTAAAAAAAATATATAAATTGATCCTGAAGAAGATTGGCCTCAATGTACCCTCAAACTTAAACTGTGCCTTGTCCCCAACAACACAACTTCATTGTGATGCACGTAGACATGTAGGAGAATAAACACATAATCAAAGTAAACTCGTAAACATGCTTGCAACTCAGAACACCATGTAAAATAGATGATCAAACATCATCCCCAAAAAGTTCAGCCTTTGTGATATGATCAAGATTCTCATCACCACTAGCATTATAATCATGATCATCATCTTGATAATTGGAACTCCATTGCCACCTATCATATAATGTACTATGAACTCTGGAGAAGGCTTCGTTTGAGTCAGCTTGGGATGGATTACAAATAGGTAGTCAGTTATGTATGCCATCCCTTGGAAATTCTTCTCATCTTGATCAAATACACTAGAACTAGAAGTTGTTGTTGCAAAGTCACTCGCTTGCCTCCTTCTCTTCACTGGGGCAGTGGTAAGCATCTTGATAGTGATGTGATCCCTCAACCTAAAAGTGGGTTCACTTGATGGCCATGTAACGCTAACCCTCTTGCACAAAGATGTAATTACAGTGGGGTGGGGCAATCTTGCATTTGTCTTGTCTATACTGTACTAGATGGATGTAGTGATCACCTTGCCCACATTAATGGAGATGCCTATCAGAATGTAGTAAACTAGCACCACTCGGTCGATAGGGACCCTGTTGATTGCCAAAGTCGGTGAGAGGTTAGCACAAACAAAATAGAACCATACCTTGGCAATGGTGGTGAAGGTATTCTTCAACAGGTTCACGGGGCTGTTGTTGGTACACTGCTAAGCTGCTTTCTCTACACACAAGGTACGTACTATTTCATTAAGGTCAAATTTGTCATTTAAATACTCCATAAAATCATTCGGGGTGTTTCTGGGCAGCTTGTACAGATCATTAATCATATCCCCATCAAATGGTACCCAAGTACCTCGCACCCATACCTTTGTGCCCTCTCCATCCTTGGCGTTAACATAAAATTCTTGCACTATCAAGACAGTGGGTGCAGAAAGAGGATGCGCCAATAGGTCCCACTGTCTCTGTGCCACCACTATATCAATGCCCAATCGTCTTTCATCATCTAAAATGAAAATGCCTCGCTTAGGTATGACGTGACAGAAGTTACATATATGACTGAACCGGGCCTTAGCTTAAGCTGAGTGAAACTAGTCCTTGTCATCAGTGGCTGTAGAGTAGTTTGTTTCCTTTTAGATATGACTTGTTTCATTCTACAGTCCTTGCAACATTGAATCCATGAGTTAGTAAACAAAATGTAACTAATAATGAGGAAATAAATTTGGACAGCATCTCCCTTATATAATTGTAACACCCCGCCTCCTCTTCGTGGCCCATCTGGTTTAGTTCGAAAGGCAAAATTACCATAGTGTCCTCGAGTCAACAATAATAAGCAAGGACGTTATTGTCACATGCAAATCATTGATCAATCATTGTGGGCCACCCAAGAGGTGGTGCTTCACTTTATCTCTTTTCTTTCTCTTTCTATCTTTCATTGTCCCAACTCTATGAGACTTCTTGTGCCATGTTAACCCACATAGATTCCACATAAACATTTTGAAATCTTTAAAAGAAATAAATCAAAATTATTATTTGAAAAATCAAATTCAATATTCAAGGGGTACAAGGACCTTTGAACCTATTTGACAAAACATCTTTAGACTAGAAAGGAATAGTAGGGCCAACGTTTCCAATTAAGACAAAACTAGAAAAGAAAACTTTAAAAATAATCTCTATTATCCATGCAGCCTTTAATCTTTAATTTCCTAAAATGTTAAAAAAAAGTTATAAGCTTAAGAGCCCAGTGGATCATCCCAAATATTTAAATCAAATAAAACATACATGTTAAATGCTTTCATATATTAGATGATTCAAATAGTTACTTGTTACCAGTTAACATTAAGACTGAAATGCATTCACCTTAGTGTTCCAAAATCTAGGGAGAGAGGTCAATTAAAATGCTCAAACCATCATCGATGAAGTGGGGTTAATCTAAACGCCCAGTTCAAATCAAGAAAATCAATAACCAGCAAGCTAGGTCTGGGTTGGAATACTCACGATGAAATTCATCACTGTGCCGGTATATAGTTATCATCTTTTTTAATCTTTCTTAAGTGACAAGTTATAGTATCAGCATGATAAATTAGAAATATAAATTAGGAGCATAACATAACAAACATCAAACCTTATCTTAGGCATACTAATTGATCATCAATATAACATCAACATACATT
>JAJIYU010000699.1:0-45064 GCA_030144865.1 Tinospora cordifolia | reverse complement strand
ATTTATTAAAAATTTTAAAATATGTATATATATATATAATATCTACTATTTAACTTAAAATAATTTTTTATTTTTATTTTATAAATAAAAAATAAATATATCTTAATTTTTTAAATAAAATATTGATTGTAAAATTATTTATTAATTTTAGTTATTTAAAATAGTTAAAAAAATTATTTATATAAATTAATTATTTGATATATATATATATTATATTATATTATATATATTGATATATATATACAAAGGGGTGCTGCAGCCTGCAGCGCCCCATTTAAAAAAAAAAAATTAAAAAAAAACCTCACCAAGCGCTCGAGCAGAACCGAGCGCTTGGTGAGTTTGGTGGGCATCAGACGCCCAGCAATGGGCGTCTGATGCGTTGCAGGTGCAATGAGCGCCACGTAGGCACTCATTGCACTTGCATTAGAGATGCCCTTACATCCAATACATTGCTATCCTTCTTCTTTTCCTTTTGGGAGTTGTTGGTCCTCACCTTAGTGTTATGAAAGTTGGCTGTTGTACTCCCATTGAGAGACAGTCACTTCTTGAGATCAAGAAAGGCCTTGTAGATCCTTCTAACTTCGTTATTCATGGGTATCAGGAGAATTAGACTGCTGCAGATGGGCTGGTGTGACTTGCAACAACGTCACTGGCTATGTGGAGAAGCTTCACCTTCAAAACCCATACAATAGTGCTGTACCGGCATTCTCTTTGGGAGAAGAGATAAATCCTTTCTTGATTCACCTACAACATTTGAAGTACTTAAACTTGAGTGGCAATTGTTTCGGCAGAGCTAAAGTTCCCTCCTTCATTGCTTCAATGAAGGCGTTGGTGTATCCTGATCTCTCAACATCTTGTGTTCTAGTTAAACTCCCACCTCTTCCTGGAAATTTCTCAAAACCGCGTTATCCCAATTCCTCAGTTTCCACTTACCCTGTAATTGCAAATGACCTTCAAATCTTGTCTGTACTCACATCATTGAGGTACCTTGACATGAGTGGCTTGGATCTTAGTATGGTTGGTGATTCACTCTTGCACAACCTTAACATGCTTCCTTCTTTGTCAAGTTTATATTTGAGTCGTTGTAGACTTCATAAGCTTCCTTTCCAAATCCCTTACACCACAACTACTAATCTCACCACTTCTCTTTCCGTTCTTGACCTCAGCAATAACTACTTTGGCAATTCCATTCTTCATTCACTATCAAAGTTCCAAAATCTTGAAGTTCTTGATCTCAGTAACAACAATTTTGGAGGCTCTATTTTCAAAGCTTTTGTGAATCTGACATCTCTCCAAGTTCTAAACCTCAAAATGAATCGTCTTCAAGGCCCCATTCCGGAAACTATTGGGCACATGACTGCTCTTCGTATTCTTAATCTTAGAGAAAATTACGTCACTGGTCCCCTTCCTGATGCTTTTGAAAACATAACATTTCTCCGAATTCTTGATCTTCAAACTAATTACCTTGATGGAGCGATTCCACTGAGCTTGGGAAGGCTTTGCATGTTGAAGGAATTATATTTATCAAGAAATAACATTGGTGGTAACTTAGTAGAGTTTATGGATGGCCTCGCATCTTGTGAAAAGAATAGCATAGAAATTATAGAGTCACAAGACACCAAACTTACTGGCCATTTGCCCAATTCAATGGGGAGCCTCACAAGTTTGAGAATTCTTAACCTTCGCAACAACAAGATGAATGGAACCATTCCTAATTCTCTTGGGCAGCTTTCGGAGCTAGTTCAGTTGGATCTCTCTGACAATTCCTGGGAAGGTGAATTATCAGAAGCTCATCTCGCCAACCTTGTGAAGCTAGAATGGCTAATTATATCCAGCGGGAAACTTCCCAAATCCTTGGTTTTCAAGGTAAGTTCCCATTGGGTTGCTCCTTTCACTGGACTTTCTCGCATCGATCTAACTAACTGCCAATTAGGCCCTCTTTTCCCGTCATGGCTTCGAAATCAAACTCTCCTATACTCATTAACACTGAACAACGTTGGGATTTCAGATGCAATACCAGATTGGTTTACAAGTACATATCCTTACCTCTCTATTCTGGACCTCTCTAACAACCAAATTAAGGGCAAGATTCCACTAGAATTTCATTACATAATGAATTCTAGTTCTAGTTCTACCTATTTAGCAGGTCCATCATCATTTCAGGTTTCTAGGATGTCAACCTTGCATCTTGGAAACAATTTGTTTTCTGGAAAAATTCCATCAGACATAGATAAACTGATGCCATATCTAACAATTCTACAGCTTCAAAATAACTTGTTAGATGGTGGCATACCCTCATCCATGTGCAATCTTTCCAGACTAGGAATCCTTGTTCTCGCAAGCAATAGTTTTTCTGGAGAACTGGCTGAAGGATGCTGGGAGAACTTGAAATTTTTACAACTCATGGATCTATCAAACAACGCCTTGTCTGGAAAGATTCCAAATTCCTTTTGGTCTTTACCTCTCCTTTTTTTCTTGAGTTTGAACAAAAACAAATTTCATGGGGAACTTCCTTCTACCATGAGAACTTCTAGTCCGCTAAGGAGCATTGATCTTGGTGAGAATGGTTTATTTGGAGAATTACCGAGGTGGATAGGAGAAAACCTTCTGAATCTACAGATTTTCCGATTGCGATCCAATTCCTTTAGAGGGATCATCCCTAAACAACTTTGTCTTCTTCCCCACCTTCGAATTCTGGATCTCTCACATAATCAATTATTTGGAACTATTCCACCTTGCTTTGGTAACTTTAATGAAATGGCTAAAGCTGGAGTAACTAATCCATTCATAACTCCTTTTCTCTCAATCGATGAACCCACATTTTTGGGTGATGTTAGTATCAGGATTATTAAAGGAATTGAACTTGAATACAATGGAAGTCTTTCCTTTCAAATGAGCATAGACCTGTCGAACAGTTGTTTATCAGGAGGGATTCCTATGGAGATAACAAGATTATCAGGATTAGGCATCTTGAATTTGTCTATGAATCATTTGACAGGTACTATTCCAGAGAAGATCGGTAACATGCAAAGCCTAGAAGTGCTAGACCTCAGAAGAAATCAATTATTTGGCACAATTCCTTCAAGCATCTCAACATTACATTCCTTAAGTCTCTTCAACCTATCATATAACAACTTTTCCGGGAGAATACCAACTGGCACCCAACTTCAAACGTTGATTGACCCATCCATTTATGAGGGCAATCCCAACCTTTGTGGGCCTCCATTGAAAGATTGTCCAAGTCACGAAAAGCCTAATATTTCCAACAGGCATCAGAATAAGAGATCATCTTTGTGGGCTTCCATTGAAAAATCATCATTTTTCATCAGTATTGTACTAGGATTTATAGTTGGCTTCTGGAGCGTTTGTGGGACGTTATTGCTAAAGAGGTCATGGAGACATGCTTATTTTAGATTTGTAGATAACATGAGGGATAGAATCTTTGTGTTTGTGTTAGTCGAGAAGGCCATGCTTGGAAGGAGATTGGGATTGGGAAGAAATACTGGCTGAGATTGTACGAGAACTTTCCTACATAGGTCTGTTGTTTGCTTGTTTGCATCTTTTCTATGTTTGTTTGTTTGTTTTTTTTTTTTTTTTTTCCTTAAATCCTCGGGAAGGTGTAGGGGGGGTAATCCTTGGAATGTGTTGGGATGGGGAGTACGTAGGCGAGTGTTATATGTGCAATTACTATTGGAATTCAATGCACCATGCTCTTTAACTTTGAAATTGGAGAATGTGTTCAACAGGTCTCTAATACAATTTTGGCATTAACAGGTTTTCAACATGCTGGAGGCTAAACCACTTCTAATGTGCAATGACCAAGATGAACAAAAATTTAATTTAAAACACTTTCGGAAGAAATGACAAATGGGGAATACCAAAGAGAAAAGGGTAATACTCCAGTCATGAGGCTAGGGTTTCAAACCTTTCCACGTATATTATACGAGCTTCAGTGGTTACCATTACCAATGCGCACGTCTAAAGGGTCCTAGTGAAATAAGAACTCCCCATTCACCCTATTAGTTCAAGACAACGATTGACGGGGAACCTAGTGATAATCTGTTTCCGAAAATACTGTGTAGGTGCAGAAAATATAATTCACCATTTAGGCTAGAATTATTTTTATGAGATTAAGAATTGGATACACAAAGAGAAGGTCGGTTAAGATTACACAATAACAAAACACATAAAAGCCATTTTAAAGGTTTACATGCATCACTCTTTATTCCGTTACAATATCATAAAAACAAGGACAGGATCATTTTTAATGCTATCCTATCTGGTAAGCCAAACATGGGATGTGGGCTAAAATTAATTGTATCCTAGCCCATCTCATGAATCATACATTATTTTAGATGAAAATGATGAGACAAATCCCACAAAACCCTACATTAGATAAATTCAGGACCAATTGCAGTACTCGGTAAACACACAGTTACCCAGCTAATGTAGGAGACCATATGATGGATCAGATAAGTAGAAGATCCCTATATCTCCATGAACATGACACAAGGAACGGCAAGAAAAAGAGGCTTGTCATTTGAATGTAATCAATTTCTATCAGCTATTCCTGTAGCTTTCATCCATCTACTACGTTAAGAACTATATTCGACATAACACCTCGTATGATACAAGAAACGATTCACCGTAAGAAGGCGTGTAAGGCACAAGAAGTGTAAGGTAAGCTTGCAATGGCTTGACGACAGAAAATCCAAGATTATATCAAAAGAAAGAGGAAAGTTCAATTCCTCAGAATCATCATTATTCAACAAGGAGTTCTTTCCAAGTTTAGGAATTAGAACAAAATTATGATCCGTAAGTTACATAACTCGCAAACCATGTCAACAGAAGGTATCAAGACGAACAATAAACTCACTACTGCCTAGTTTTCCAAACAAAACCTAATTAAAAAATAAGGAGAAAATAAACTACTGCAAGATCGGAAACTACGGTGAGCTGCATCGCCGGAGTTCTACTTAGATCTCTGCCTCATCTTTCGGCGCTTCCTCTTTAGCCTCCTCATACGCTTCTTCTTCCACTGAAATTCACCAAAAAACACATGAAATAAAGAAATAGATGACTCAAATTCTAGACATTATCTTAAAAAATTAACAGAAGAACTTGTACAAGTTGAAAATCGGATTACAACAAAGAGGAAACACCATCCTTGTGACGAGTCAGAGAATCAAAATGCAAGGGTTACCTTGGCTCTCATGGCGGACTTCTTCGCGATGTAAACTTCTCGATCTTAAGCTTCAAACCCTAGACAGAGTCGCAGAGCTAAGATGAGGTCTTTATAGTGGAGCTTAGGTTATTCAGTGTAAGGATCGAGATGGGCCAATCTGGAGGAGATGTTGGGCCCAGAATGGTCCGGCCCAAATGATACTCACTCATTAACAATTGTAAGGTCTCGTTCGTGATCATGTTATAACCATAAGTTCATTTAAACGAACAATTTGAAAGAGGCTCAAATCCATTGCGACTATTATTATTATTATTGTTAATATTATTATTACATGTATACTTGCACAGGGGGTTAAATCCGAAAATAAAACAAAAATGCATAATCACATAATAATAAACCCATTTTTTTCATATTATCTTATTATGACAACAATGAAATTATTATGGGTTTATTGTTATCTAATAATGTATTTTTGCTTTATTTTCAACATGGATGGCAGAAATTTTTTTTAAGCCTTTCTCCTCACTATTATCATTAACCAATCTTTTACCACATTGGATCATTAGCCAACTTGTTTGGGTTCTCGTTTTTCACTCGTTGATAGTATACATGACTTCTATTTGATATTCTTTGTGATGTTCTTGTTATAATTAACTTTTGGTGGTATTATGTTTTGTTAGGATCTTAGTTAAATTGACAATATTTGTTACAAATCCGATTTCATTGACTTTTGGAATGTCCTGTGTCTGCTAAAGCTTTCTTTCCAGTTTTGGTTTTGGAAATCAGTATTACAATGGTTCTTTAATTCTAGTAAACTGTGTAACGGTCCTGGATTTCTTTCCTGTTTTGTTTTTGAAACATGATTGTTAGTCACATAATAAACTAATATTAGAATAGGCAAAATGATGCATTTTATAGGAAATAAGAGAAAATATAAGTAAAGAAGTGCATAATTAGCAATAGTTGCATATAGTTAGAAATTACATTATTTAATCTCCTTTAAGCCTTGTTTTTGATAGTTTTGATATGTTTCTATGAGAAAATAATGTCTGGAAAAGGAATTTGCATGTATTACAGGATACAGGTTGATACACACAAGGAATGCATCATAAGGAAGCATAAAAGAGATGGAATAAAGAGCAAATACCAGAAGACCGCAGTACGAAAACTGAAGACTGCAGTCAGAACAGAAGAACAGAAACAAGGAATAACGTACTGGAGACCGCGGTCCATAAACCACTGACCGCGGTCACCAGAACGTAGTTGGCACAGGAAATTTATAGACCGCGGTGGACAGAATGCTCGAAATCTGGGTTTTTGACATCAAATTCATGGACCACGGTCACTCGATTGTAAAGCAAGAATTTCGTATTTTTTAGGTTTTTTTAGTGCGGGACTATAAATAGAAAAATGTATTTTTAGAGTCTAAGAAGAGAGAGGAGAGAATAGAGAATAGAGAATAGAGAAGGGAACACTATGACGGCTACTAGGGCATGAAAGACTGAGATTTATTACTTTTTGAAGATTGTTAAGATATTATAGTATGTTTTGCTTATTTGAATTTAATTTTATGTTTTCCTTTACATTCATGTCAAGCTAATCACTTTTATTGTCTGGGATGTGATTGTTCAAAGCATAGTTTGTGATATCTAATTGTAATTGTTGATTTATAGATTCTATTTCTTATTGTGAAGATTTAAAGCTTTATTTCTACTGACCATAGATATAATGATCTTAGTATTTTAGTCTATTTCGGGAGAGAAGCCTGAAATACGGATATCACAATCTGGATCTAGACCAGTTGATTGATCGAAAGATTGTTGACCAATCTAGGGAGTTGCACAGGGATGTTCAGTCTAAACACATAGATTGTTAAGTGAACGCCTCGGGAGAGGGTTTGACAAAATAAATCTAGTGAGTGTTAAAATTCCTTGGGAAAGGGTTTCAACCATTGATGCTATAACTCATAGTTTAGCTAAGTCACAAACACAACGAAGGTTTGCAAACTATGTTGCGACTTTTACCATCCTAGACATGTTTTTCTATTGAATTATTGAAATTTATCATTATCTCTGTCTGCAATAGTTTCTAGTTTCGAAATTAATCTAATATAACTCCATCTAGTTTTGATAAAACTGTGATCATTAGTAACTCTGGTATTAAAAATTCAAAAGCTACCCTTGTTCCCTAAGGACGATACCCGGTCTCACCGGTTATTACTATTGCGATCCCGTACACTTGCGGGGTTCCTAATAAGTTTTTGGCGCCGTTGCCGGAGAATAAACGGTGTTATTGATTTTAAAACCAGTCGAATTTGGTTTGGTTTTAATCAAGACGTTATTTTATTTTATTACTACGTATTAGTTGAGTTATCATTATTTAAGAATATATTGAATACACTTGATCTGTTTGCATTTGTGTGTTTCAAGCTTGTATGAGTGGACGCCCTTGTGATACCTACGATCCAGATTTGTTGAAAACAATCAGTCAGATTCGGTTGGAGACTCAAGGACGTGCATCAAGCATGGCTGAAAGTGGCAGTTTGGGTGTTGGTAATAACGGGGAAGCACCATTGCGAGACTTCTTTAAACCCGTTTTGAACAACAACTACTCAGGAATAGCAAAGACGCCTATTAATGCTAATACATTTGAGTTGAAACAGTCCTTGATCACCATGGTGCAGCAACAACAGTTCGAAGGCTTAGCTGTGGAAGACCCTATGGTTCATCTGAACTCATTCATGGAGATATGCGATACTGTAAAAATCCATGGCGTGACGGAAGATCAGCTTAGATTGAGATTGTTTCCCTTCTCCTTAAGGGATAAAGCAAAAATATGCTCTTTAAATCGTTCTCAAGCCTCATATAGTGATTCAAACTGAGATTGTTTGAAAGAACTTATCTCCCCTCGCAGCTGATGCACTTTTGCTGGTGTGAAGTACTTTTGTAGGAACCTCTGACCCATCTCTTCCCAAGTAGTGATACTTCCTGGAAGCAAGGCGTTGCCAACAACATGGTTATCTACCCTGGCTGCAAATTCAGATGTTTTACAGTGGACTTACACCACCTACAAGAGCATTGGTATATTCAGCAAGTGGAGGATCTTTGATGGAGAAATCAACCACAGAGGCGACTCAACTGATTGAATACATGGCAGCCAACGCCTATGGACATGGTACAGAAAAAGGTACAGCCAAGAGAGTGGAACTTCATGAAGTTGACGAGATCAGTGCCTTGCATGCTCAAATTCCAGCAATGACTCATAGGCTGAATTTGGTGGAAGAAAAGAATAGTGGATCTCAACTTCAACAACATCAACAAGTGCACTCTATTGCTGAAGCAAATAAGTCATTATATCATGGAGAAGCTTTAGTTGAACAGATGAACGCATTGAATAGATTCAACGGGTATCAAGCACCAGCTGGGGGATATAATGTCCCAAAGTATTACCATCCGGGTGTGAGAAACCATGAGAATTTCTCATATGCCAATAACAGAAATGCTCAGATGCCTCCAGGTTTTGTCAACCAACAGCCCTTGCAAGATAAGAAGCCGTCTTTGGAGGATAAACTTGATGAAATGATGAGTATGCACTCAAGATTCTTCAAAGAGTTGACTAACAGGGTTCACAAGAATGACACAAGAGTTTCTAGAATTGAACTTCAAGTTGGAAATTTAAATGCTACAGCCAATAATTTAGAAACTCAAGTGGCGCAGTTGGCACAGATAGTGTCAAACACGCAGCAAAATTCATTTCCAAGTGACACTCAAGTAAACCCTAAGGAGAGCTGCAATGCAATATTCATAAGAAGTGTGAGTGAAGTGGAGAGACAACACACCCCCTCTAAGCCTCCTATGATGGTCAATAAGCCTGTCATTTCTGAAGGGCCAACTCTTATCAAGTCTACTGATCTAGCACCTATCATTGATGAGAAAAAGGAGTTTAGACGACCTGACATTACTATTCAAGGCAGCAAACATATTACATCACCTTCGTTACCCTGTCCGCATAGGTTTTATAAGAAGCAGTCAGGTCATGAGACAGTGCGGTTGACAGAGGAGTGCAGTGTTATTATTCAAAGACAGCTGCCTGAGAAGTTAAAAGATTCAGGACGTTTCACTATTCCATGCAGCATAGGTACTCAGATTTTTAATAAAGCTCTTTGTGATTTGGGAGCTAGTATAAATCTCATGCCATTCTCAGTATATTGTCGGTTGGGGCTACCGAAGATCAAGCCATCCAATATTATCCTTCAGCTTGCAGGTAGTTCTGTAACTTATCCACGAGGCGTTATTGAGGATGTTCTAGTCAAGGTGGATAAGTTTATCTTCCCAGCTGACTTTGTAGTTCTTGGTATGGAAGAAAATGGGGAGATACCACTGATTCTTGGGCGGCCATTCTTAGCTACTAGTCAGGCCCTAATAGATGTCGCCATGGGAGAGCTCACATTGAGAATGAATGACAAACAAGTTGTTTTCAACATCTACAGCTCGTCAGAACCCCTGACCAGAGGGCCGGAAGGGAAGAAAGAAACTGCTAAGAAAGCTGGTAATCAGAAAAAAATTGTAAAGCCCAGACCTGAATACATTCAAGTTGAAAAGGATAACTATGCTAAAGGGTGGGCAGATCAAGCACACAGGGAACCCAATTATGATATGAAAGAGCTACTCGATGCTGTTCATATTCAGAATAGCTTCAAGAAACAGCTACAGGATCACAATCTTAAATATGGTCAAAAACAAATGGTGGAGACGGTTCTCCTCAACAATTGAAGCAGCGTATTCTCATCGAGCTAACGACGTTAAACTTAGCGCTGAGTGGGAGGCAACCCACTTTAGGAGTTTATATGATCTTATTGTTAAGTTTAGTTTGTTAGATTTCACAAAGAAATTATGTTTATGCAACTACAATTAACTACAAAGGGTCCATCAAACTGTTAGACAAAAGTCCATGACGTGCTGACCTTTGTCACAGACAGAATACACAAGTTATACTCTGTAGACCGCGGTCCTTCATATGTAGACCACGGTCCACAAAATGTGTATTTGGATTAAAATTCACAGACCGCGGTCGACAGAACATAGGTTTCTACAGACCGCGGTCAGCACAAACAGTGTAAACCTACAGACCGCGGTCCGCAGTTCGATTATCAGTTTTTAAAACCAAAAATAGGTCTACCAACCGCTGTCCATAAAGTAAGACCGCGGTCCATGCATCATTTAAATGACAGATTGCGGTCATTTTGTTCATTCTTATTTTGAAAATCCGAGATTTTGTGTGACTTTTGGGATTCTTCTTCAAGTTTTCAAGCTTTTCATTCACCTTCAATCAAAATGTAAGTGCTTTACCTTGATTTCTCTTTAGTTCTTGTGTTTGTGTAGGTGTTTAGATAGTTTAGGAAGGTTTAAATGGTTTGAAATGATTTAGGAATGCTTTCATGGTGATTTTTGATCAAAGATTCATATTATCCTCTTCTTGATTCTAATAATGCCACTTATTTGATTCAATGCTGCTTATTTGACTCATATGTGCACTAAGATTTGCTCACACCCATATTCATGAGAGATTTAATGCTTTATATGTGTTGTTTCATGAAATGAGGTGTCTTTTCACCCAATTTTGAGTATCATTCATCATCCAAATCAAAACAAGATTAAATGTTGCATGAGTATTGAATGAGATTGACATTATAACACTTAGATCATGTATTAGAACCATATATTGAGACTTTTTCATTGAATGGTTGATGTGTTATTATATATGAATCTTGTTGTTTTCCTTGGTGTTAATCTTTGTGATTGTAGGGCTCCAAGAATGAAACTACCTGCCTCAAAAAGCAAACAGCAAGCACCTCCTCCTCCTCCATCAGACAGAAATAGATTCAGAACGACAAATGCTAAGCAAAAACTCACCATTATCCGGTCCAATAGACATCTGATCCCGGAAAGAGGGATTATGTTGATGACACAGGAGTGCGAGTTGGGCATAGACACTGTGATAGCTGCCCGCAAATGGAATAAGTTAATCCAAGCACCAGGAAACACTGTGGTGTCTGTAGTACAGGAGTTTTATGCCAATGCCCCAGACAGAGAGGGAACATCTGTTTGGGTAAGGGGGAAGTGGGTGTCGTTCAATGCGGCAGCTATTAATGTGGTTTATGGCTTGCCTAATGACACACCGGATGAGTACTACAATCTGTTGCCGAGGTTTGATCAGGCTGAGATACTGAGGACTTTGTGTGTTGATGGGGCTTCTTGGATTTGCTACAACAACAGGCCTGTGAATCTGATGAAGACTACATTCACTACCCAGGCTAAGGTTTGGTTATATCTTGTTTGTGCTAATCTACTTCCTTCCTTAGCCATTAACCGGGTTACTGTTGAAAGGGTTGTGTTAGTTTACTGTATCATGAAAGGGCTCCCAATCAATATTGGGACAATTATATCTAGCTTGATCAGATCAGCCATTGACAAGACAAATGCCGGTCTGCCACATCCTACCTTGATCACTGAGTTATGCAGACGGGCGGGAGTTGTGTGGGACAAGACCGAGCCGTTATTGAAGATGAAGGACCACATAGCGGTGAAGATGCTCACATCTTTAGCTTCTAAGAGGCGTAGGCCCTCTGCTGAGTCTTCTCCACTAGCTACTGTTCCTGCCTCTGCCCCCACACTCCCTGCAGATGTTCTTCAGTCCTCTTCTGCTGCAGCTGTGCCTCTGTCTACTACGGAGCACACCATGATGCACTGGATGACATATATGACAGAGTGGATGCACCGTAAGGACCCAGATATGGCAGCAGTCTTCCCTCCTCCTCCTTGTGGTACGCCTTACATGGAGATGACATGTTGCATACCTCCATCACAGCCACACCCACCAGAGGTCCCTGCTGCTGCTGCTGATGATGATGATGAGGATGGTGGTGATAATTTTAATGATTTTATTACTGAGGAAGAAATGTTTGGTGCAGATCCTTGAACACCATGATTTTGATGTCCAGTTTGTTTTTCTTGCATCTGTTTTGAAAACTTTAACTATTGTATATTCTTGATTCTTCTGTTTTTCTATTTTTCTTCTGCTTTTGCATTATTTTTAACTATGCTTCCAGTAATCAATGCTAAGCTTTATTTTGCCTTAACTTTCAGACTAATTTTTTTTTATTATTCTCTTTGAATGCATGTGTGATATGTTACCACGCCCATGTTTACATCTCTATGTGCACTTGAGGACAAGGCACAAAATAAGTTTGGGGGTGTGCATGCATTCTTTGCATTCACATTCATATTCAAAGTCAAGCATTCATCTTCAAAGTCAAAGTCAGGGACATGTTTAAGTTTAATTTTATTTTATTTTATTTTTTTTCTTTAGGATTATTATTTTACATATTTTGGGATTTGTACATATTTTGGTTGCATTATTACTTATAAACTAAATATCTTTTTGGCATACATGCATAACTAGGTATAGTATCTCATGACATTTAAAATTTAGGATTATTGATTTAGTGTCAATTCATGAGCATATTAGTTAGGACATGAAACATATAGATGTCATTTAGGCTAGAGGCATGCCATATTTCTTAAAAATTTTCAATGAGTAACCAATGAAATTGAAAATTCCTCTAGTGTGACGAGATAAAGAATTAGGGTACTTTCAAACAGTCTGTGTGCTTGGTTTGTCTAAAATTTGATTTTGACAGATCTTTGTAGTCTTAGGTAGATTGAGACTCTGAAAACTGATAAATGAGGAGTGGAAACCAAACCACAAGCGGAGAGAACTTCCCACAGATTTTCAAAATAATTAAATCTGTCTTGAACACTACTTAGGAATGACTATAGGAGGGAAATGAAGTAGGCCATCATTGTTCGAGTCATAGCCTAAAGGCCGGTCCTAGCATTTATAATCATAGTAGCCAATTTTGAGCCTTTCAGCCTGTTTTCTTGTTATGAACCTAAACATTATATATAGAAACACTCGATCTCTTATGAATATCTCAGTTATACCTAATTGTGTGCACTCATGGTTGTAATATCACATATTCTGATGATGCGAAAGGAGAAAGGGATGCAATCATTGAAATATGTATATGTTCAGTTATGTTTTCCTTTAAAAAAAAAGAAGAAGAGTTATTTTCATAGTGTTTCAGTGTTATCAATGATAGCTGAACTTTTGACTTTTGTATAACTGTACATATGAGTATAATTTGAAGTGCATACAATGAAAGAAGTTTGGGGGAGCTGTAGATACATGGTTGTGAGCATGAAACAAAGAAAAACAAATGATGGAATAAAAGTGCTTAAGCTATATTAAGAAAATCAAATAGAATAGGTTGTTATTATTGCTAAGAGTGTATACCTGAGTCAGATTTAAATTCCTGTTACACTTGTACCTTGAGCCAGGCCACGTTTCAACCTAAAGAAAATACCACTGATTTTGATTATAGTTCGACTTGAGTAGAAGATGGATGGATGTGAGAATTGAGATGATTTGTGTACTTAGGTATTAGGAAATGATATCTGTGAGAGGAATGGTAACCGCAAATCATCTACAAGGTCCAGGAGAATTGAGATACTAACAGATGAAAGGGTGAAGTTGAGAAAGAATAGAGGATGAACTGAAAATCTAGACAAATTGAATGTCCCTAAGGAAGTGTTAATAAATCATAAGCTATGGGAATGGAAAATTGAGGTTACAATGATGATTGAAAAAGAATTTGAATCCTATATAGCATGACAAATTAATTTTCAGAATAGAATCATTGTTCGAGGACGAACAACAATATAAGTTTGGGGTATTTGTTAGTCGCATAATAAACTAATATTAGAATAGGCAAAATGATGCATTTTATAGGAAATAAGAAAAAATATAAGTAAAGAAGTGCATAATTAACAATAGTTGCATATAGTTAGGAATTACATTGTTTAATCTCCTTTAAGCCTTGTTTTCGATAGTTTTGATATGTTTCTATGAGAAAATAATGTCTGGGAAAGGAATTCTGGATCTAGACCAGTTGATTGATCGAAAGATTGTTGACCAATCTAGGGAGTTGCACAGGGATGTTCAGTCTAAACACATAGATTGTTAAGTGAACGCCTCGAGAGAGGGTTTGACAAAACAAATCTAGTGAGTGTTAAAACGCCTTGGGAAAGGGTTTCAACCATTGATGCTATAACTCATAGTTTAGCTAAGTCACAAACACAACGAAGGTTTGCAAACTATGCTGCGACTTTTACCATCCTAGACATGTTTCTCTATTGAATTCTTGAAATTTATCATTATCTCTGTCTACAATAGTTTCTAGTTTCGAAATTAATCTAATACAACTCCATCTAGTTTTGATAAAACTGTGATCATTAGTAACTCTGATATTAAAAATTCAAAAGCTACACTTGTTCCCTGAGGACGATACCCGGTCTCATCGGTTATTACTATTGCGATCCCGTACACTTGCGGGGTTGCTAACAGTGATCATAAAATTTCTCTTTTATGGCTATTAAATCTTTCAGAAATCTGATTAACGGTCTGCTTGAAAGAATGTCTGGTTTTTCCATTTTTGAAACGATAATCTATTATAGTATCTTGTTCTTTCAAAATCTATTTAGTTTCCTCTTTTATGGAATAAACAGAATAACGGTCTGTTACCAAAATTAAAGATTGGCATCCCTTTGTTGAAAAGATAACGTCTCATTTTGGAAAACTTCGTTTTGAAGATTATGCCTTATGTTTACAAACTTCATAATAACAGTTTCAGAATTTTCCTCACATAAAGATTGTGTTTCTCAAAATCAGAAACATTCTTTTTTTTTTAATTTTCAGCATCTAGGAAAATGAGAATGTTCTCCTGTATCATACAGGTCGACTGTTTCTTTCACAATCTTCTCAAATCAAAAGGATTTACAACTTATGGAAGTGTATCAAGGATTGCTGCTGTTCTAGAAAGTTTTCTGGATTTCCAGCGAGACTGTTGCAACAAAAGAGGCAATAGTATATCGAACAGTCTGTCTAGAAAGAGTTTCTAGAATCTGCTTCTCAAAAGGAAGGATCGATTTCTGCACTCTATTTAATTCCAATCACGTTTGAAGCCTCGGATCATCACTCAAGCATCGTTTGAAGATTACTATTATTTTCTAAGAACCTCGGCTATTTCTTTCTGTCTATCTTTGTGTGAGTGATCAAGTGAAGCAGCAGTACTCTGTTCTTGTTCAGCATTTACAGTAGGATCTGTAGAAGGTTTCTGAAAACTGTTATGTCAAAAGTAACTGTTGTCTTCTTGTGAATCCAGTGTTTTGAAGTGTGCTATTGTGGGTTGAGGTGCCCACTGTGTATTGCTGTAACTTACAAAACTATAGTGGATTCTTGAACTGGGCGAGACCCCGCAGACGTAGGTGGTTGACACCGAACTGCGTTATCATATCGTGTGTCACTTTGCTTGCTTTTTCATTTCCTGTTCACCTACATATTGCTCCTTTATGTGACTCCAGTTATTTCATGTTTAATTATTTGCTAGTTTAGTTTACAAGTGCACCAAATACCATTATGCGAACCAATTAAGGACTTCATAAAGCTATTTAATCATTTGTTTGTTTATAAAAATTATATGCTTTCTCTAATTATAGTTTGAGCGTGTCAAGTTATAGTTTGTGGGTTGTGTAGAAATGATTAGAATAGAATCTTTTGTCACTTGTCAACAATATAAGATAAATATTATATATTTTTTTATCATGCTGGGAACTATTAAATTATATTATAAATAAAAATGGGAAAGTCGTGTTTTTTCTTCTTTCATCCTTTATTACATGTTGATGTGTGTTTTTTTTTTTTTATTGTTGATGTTAGGTCTCTAATGAAGTTGTTGAACTCGAATTAAACCGTTTAATGCATCTTTTTTACAATTATAAGTTATGATTATTATTTATTTATACGTTTTTTGTATTCTTTTTACTTGTCTTGTACCTGAGCAAAAAGAAATGATTTCTAAATATGAGATTCTTAGAAGGTAGTAGATCATGTCTTTTTCCTCCTGATATAATAGTTGTTCGTTTTGTTACTGGAGAACCGCAATGCTAGTTAAACCCACCAAGTCGGAAAAAACTTTGTCAATAGGATTACAAAAATATATATTAACTTCTAAGTAAAAATTGAAAGTTTGTAACTGTAAAATGATAATAAGATATAAGTTACAACTCTTAATTTTTCTAATTTACATGTATTTTATATATATATATATATATACATACATAAAATAATATAGAAGATGTTTTAATGAATCTTCATACTATAATGTAAAGTGATTCCTATAAAGTTATGAACCCTAAAGTTCTCAAGTCCAGTATGAAATTTTTTTATGCCCTTCATGATTTTTGCTTATGCTTGAGTATGTAAGTAGTTGTTTTTTATTATGTAGAATTATGATAAGTTCTTTTTTTTGTGTGTGTGTGTGTGTGTGCGTGTTTCTTGTGGTGTGTCTTTAGACTATCTTTATGCACACTATGCGATTAATTATTGTTCAAGCTACAACAAGGCCATAAATTGTAGAGCTCTACGACGTAATTTTTTATTTTTTTTTAAATACCCATGACTTGAACTCCACACTTTTAGTTAAGCGGCATTAAGTTCTGTACACTCAATTTAACCTCTATTGGTTTTTGATAAGTAATTCACTTCTTCAAAATGGAGTTCTTAAGAATTATTTTAAGTTCACCAAATTGCCCAAAAGGATTATGTGATTGTAAGTTCTTAACGTAGGTTTAGATGTACTTTTTAATATATATACTATTTATGTGTGTGTATATATATGTGCATGAGTGTGGGACCTGTGGGTGTGTGTGCGGTGTTTATAAGCTAAAACTTGATTTTATTCTTCCATACAAATTATGGGGTATTCATAGAGCTAAAATCTTGAAGTAATGGGAGCTTATGTGGAAGATATGCACAGGATATAATATATATACCTTTTGACAATTTGCTTTCAAAATTTACTTGGTTCTATTGGAAAGTCCACTAATTATTCATACAATATATATATCGTTACCAATGCAACTTGTTTATGTAATACTTATTTTGATCTTTTATGAAAGAAATTTAATTATATATTATCTTCCATTTTTTTCCCATTTATATTAATGAAAACCCTATTTGTCTTTTTCCTGACAAATTTTATTAAACAGTTAAACATTCACACAGGAAAGGGAACCCATACTAGTGCCTCAAAAAAGAGGCTACTAGGTGGGATATATTACTCATATAAGGGGAAACCCTTCAAGTTATCCTACTTAGATATTGACATTGTATTTCAACTATAAAGGTTACTTATAATTGAAGAGAATTTAGAAGAGAAGTTTTGCCAAGAAAAAGAATTGATGTGGCCAAAATCATATTTAGCTACATAGATGACCAAAGCCAAATGATTATCTAGCTCCAGATTGAAGATTGTGGCTAACTATTTGATTTAACTGCTAAAAATACCTTTCATACAAAATGAATTAGAAACTAATTCAACCATGAAAGTAGTTAGTGTAGCTAAATATGCATATAGTTTTAAAATTGTTTTTCTAGCTAAATCATATTCTATCTTCCAAAATATTTTTGTAGCTGAGCTCAAACGCCGTGAAGCCATCTGACCAAACCCAACCATTTTGATTTGGATTTACTTGGGTTTGATAAGAAAAAGGGTTTGGGTCCATCCCACAAAGTCAGACCCAACCTAACTTGATTAATTCATTTAAACCCTAAGGCAGGCCTGCTCATCTAATCTTTTCTTGTAATAACCTAAGAAATTATGCAAAAAAAAAATAATGATAAATAAATATAATAATAAATAATAAATAAATAATTAAAAAATTAATAGTAATAATAGTAAAATAATTAAAATAATAATAATGAATTTAATAAAGAAAACAAATAAATAAAGAAATAAAGAAATAATAAAATAAATAATTGGGACGATGTATATAAATATATACAATAATAGAAATAAAATGAAAAAAAAAAATTACCTTATGAAGCGATAATAATTTTTGAACAATGGGTGCAACTAAATTAATATATATGAAATATTTAATGGCAATATTTTTTGGGGTGCATATAAAATACTAAGAGATAACACTTTTATGTGGGGTGAACTAGGTACTAAGAAAAAAGTAAATAAATAAATGAATAGATGAATAGAATAAAAATAAAGGAGAAATGATTAAACCATATGATGATCAAACCATATGGAGAATTAAAATATTTAATTGATAATCAAATTAGCAAGTACCATTGAAAAGTTACTAGAATAACCTTTTTAAAAATTACAAAAGGGTCTCCAATCTTTGTATCACAGCAGGATGAAATATCAGCCATTGGATCAAACCCACAATCCTAAACTCAGTAACTGTCTAATTTGAATTACATTAGTTAAATTAGTACCATATTGGGAGATCTTCTCGTTTAAGGAAATCAATTCCTACCTAATAAGACTTTATTTTGAAATAAAAAATCTATGATAAAAATCAACAAAAGAATATTCGAAAGTATTCAAATCATGGTCAAACAATCCTGGATTCAAATGGAAGTCCAAATGCAATGAGAAATTAATGCGTGGTTTTTTGGAAAAGTGAATTAACCCTTATAGATACTTGAATATCCAATTCAAACCTTTCAAAAGTCTCAAACCACACCACACAATATCTACCGTTTAAAAAAAGGCCAAAAATAAGATCTCCCCACCCTTGGGACATCCCCCAGTCTCTTCTCTTTCTTCTTCTTCTTCTTCTTCTTCTTCTTCTTCAAGCCCAAGCTGCCATTTTCCTCTTTTTCTCTCTTTGTACACCTTTCCCTCTCTTCCTTCCCTCTTTTCCACCTTCACGCACCATTAGAGCACCCTTTCAACACCCGCAAATGAGAGAAAAACAAATAAGAAGCAGAACCACAATGACCCTCCTTGAAGAAAACACCCATAGTAATTGACGCAACTTGTGGAGGCATCTGTAGAAGAAGAAAAGAGCGAGATCACTCCTTCACCATGGACTGAAGTTCTTAGCCATTTGTGAGTTATGTCTTAACCCTTTTTTATGCAAGAAAAATTTTAATAACTGCGTGAAGGATCATACTAACTTACAAATGTTATAGATGCTGGTAGTAGCTGTGTGGTGGGGCTCAAGACAACATTGGATACAGTGGACAAAGAGACTGTAGTTGCAGGTAAATCCAATGCTACTGTTATTTCAAGTGCTGCAGTGGGCTTTAATGCAGATGGGCCTAGAATCCTAACTCAACCAGCCCAAGGGAACAACAGGCCCAAAAGAGTTACCCAAAAGCCCACTTGGTTGAAACATTACGTTTGAATTTGGAATTTGGGTCCAAGGATTTAAGCAATAGTAGGGAATGTTTGCTTTACTTTTAACAAGTGTCCTTATGTCACGGGTAAGACGAATATCCAAAATTTTTCGCTGCAATTTCAACCGAGTGCGGGTTGATGACTGCTATCTGGGGTTAGTTACTTCTGAACCACGTCCTTCCCATGAGTGCACTAGAGTCTCATTCTAGTTCAGCAATCCGAATTGAACTCTCAAGACAACAGCGTCTGGGCAACAAGGTGTTGTCCCAACCGTACAGAGTAAAATTACAAAGCACACAACAAAGCACAAAGACCAATTCTTATTTATTCAAGTAACTCAATTACAAGGTAAATCCGGGCTGACTTGCTTTGAGTACAACCTATGGGCTTATATAGAAAATCGCCCTTACAATGCACCGTGATATGCTAATTGACTTTAGGGAGTTATGGACAATTCCCTAACTTTCTTGATGGGCATCTCTACGCCATCTGTCCATGGGGGGAGTTATGGACGGTTTCTATAACTTCCCTTGGTGAGTATTCGAGCACCATCTGTCTCTAAGGAGTTATGGACGGTTTTCATAACTTCCCTTGGTCAGCTTCCGAGCAACACCTGTTTGTGAACACCTTGTCCGTGGCACACCTGTCCCTAGCAGTTGCATAACTACTCCAAGGTGCTCCCATGATCTCTTTGCCTGTGGAGGAAGTTATGGACGGTTTCATAACTTCCATGGTGTGCTGTCTCGTGCCACATGTCCTGGGTGGTTCCCCAACCGAGCATAACTGCTGGTAACTTCTCCCAAGTGGCAAGTATGCGTGTGTCACGCTCATAGGTGGTTGGCTACCGGTTCCAACCACCCGTTTGTGCCTTTCCATGTTCTGCTATGCTCCTGCACGTGCAGAACTTTCAGCAACTGTCAAGTCATCTGGCAACTGTGTGTGTGCAACCTGCTCTGAGGTGCACACGTGCTTGGCCCTTAGCTCGCCAAGCTAACACCTTATCTGATAAAGATGGGATTAATTAGGGTTATGAATGTATAAAAGTGTTTTTGGAAACAGGAAAGGAATATACAGAAAAGTTCATTTTGTCATTTTTTTAGTTTTCTCTCTTTCCCTTCCTAGAGTCGGTTCAAGCTTGAATTGAGCAACAATTACATTTACAGATTTGCTCAATTAACACTGGTGCTTTCGTTACCTATCATGCCTCCCAAACCACCTACTAACCCCTCTTCCCACTCCGCCATTGAAGACACCCTTTTGGACATCACAACCAAACTTGCTGCCATTGAAGAACTGACCACTAAGCTAACAGCCATTGAAGCTTCACAATCTTCCTTCACAGCTTTTGTTGCTGCACTCCAATCCCAGATAAACCACCAAAGGCAAGCCCCAAACCCTCTAGCATCCTTTTCACAGTTAACGTCCCCTCAAACCCACCTCCAGTTGTTTCACCTGGGTTCTTCATCCCACACTCCCGGCCCACGAGCCATGTTTTTCCAGTCTGACTCTGTTTCTCCCTTGAAACCACCAAAGCTACACCTTCCATTCTTTGATGGTACCAACCCATTAGACTAGTTATTTTAGGCAGACCAGTATTTTGCCTTCTACAATATTCCAGTTGAACAACATTTGCCCCTGATTGCATTTTATATGTAAGGCGAAGCACTCAGTTGGTTTAAATGGATGACATCCAAAATCGGTTAACCACCTGGGATGCCTTCACCTGGTCATTGGAGCTACGGTTCGGTCCCTCTACCTATGAGAATCATCATCTCTAGCTTTTGAAGCTCCATCAGAAAGGCTCAATTGAAGAATGCCAGTCTCAATTTGAGAAATTGTGTTATAGAGTGGTAGGCATTTCCCCTTATCTTCTTTTAAATTGTTATTTATCTAGGCTTAACTGGAATTTTAGCGAGAAATGGCAATTCTGAGACCAACCACCATGTCCCAGGCAATCGACCTCTCCAAATTACTTAAATCCAAGTTTCTGGATGCAAAGCCTAAGCCATTCACCTTTCCTACACCCCCTCAGTCACTTACACCTCTGTTACCCAACCCAAAAACACCACCATTACCCATTAAATGACTTACACCATCTGAACTTCAGGATCGTCGTTCAAAGGGGCTTTGTTGCAACTGTGATGAGAAATTCACCCCTGGCCATCGCTGTAAACCAAAGCAGTTTCTTCTGCTGTTATCTGAAAAACCTAATATTTCCCAAGTAGAAATCGACCATGACACACTTGATGACTCTGATTGACCACTATACCTACCGATTGCCCACCCCCCACCATTTCCTTCCCAACTGCTCCAACAACCACCACCTACAAACTACAACATGCATTTTCAATTATCAGCTGTAGCCCTCCTTGGTGACCTTGACCCATACACTCTCCATTTACAAGGTGTAACAACTCAAATTTTATGACACGTTGACATGACGTATGAGTGTATAAGTATGTATTGTACATGTATATATATGTATAAATAATGTTTAAGTTTAATATATATATATATATATATATATACAAGGTTCGCGAAAAAGAAATAAATGAATGTTTAAAAATACTAAATAAATATAAAAATGTTCGAAATCCTGATTTAAATGTTTATTACCATATTTATTAAAGAAATAAAATAAATTATGTTGGTTAAGTTGGGGAAAAAAATAAAAAAACAAAAGGATACTTATGGGGGCTTTTTTGAACTGACTTCGAAAAAAAGGGGGAATTGGGCAAAAATTTCCTCTATGAATAGTAACCATGGGTACTGTTCATCTGTGGGTACTGTTCATGCGGGCACTATTCATCCTAATTTAAATCGCAAAACAGAGAGCAACGAAACAGAACAAAATCGCAAATTTAGGGCATTCTGTTTGTGATCACCAGATATCTGATTTTCGCTCGGAGACAGTCAAAATGATCCAGAACAAATCTAGAGCAATTCTAAGCGTCTAAGGTAAGATTTTGAAGCCTTAAACTCGTTCAAATTAATTTCCATAGGCTAATAACCTCAAAATTATAAAACTAATCAACGATTTAGGATTTTTGAAGCACGGAATGATTTGGAGCGAATTAAGCACAAATCGTCCTTTTAAATTGATGAATTAATGATTCTTGACTAAATTCTGAAAGTTTTGACTACTCATTTGCAGTTTTTGACAGATCTACGAGTTTTTGAGAGTATCTGGAAGTTTTGGAAGGTGAAAATCCTTTGGGCAAACATAAAATTCGATCTGGTCAACGTTTGAGGTAACAGTTAGAATTGAAGTTGTTCTATTCTGAATTTGGAAGAAAATGAATATGGTTTTATATGCTGATGTGGTGAAATGGGAAATCAAAATTTTTGGGGACCCTTTTATAAGGAATTTCATGTGGATGGCTTAGAATGAACATGAATGGTGATTATGATTGTAGTTTGGGGGTTCGGTGATTGGAGATTAAATTTATTTAGAGTCATGATGCAAGTAAAATGATTTGTGATGACAGGATTTGATTGGTGCTGTGGAGATAGATTGTTATTGGATATAAGGAACTGTTGGATAGTAATTTGGTGAGTAATCTTTACTTATGGTGTTATATTTGACTTGGTATTATATTAAAATGTCTGATTTTTATTAAATACAAAGATATACTACATTGCATGCTTATTTGAATTTCATGAAATAAATTTGTAAAAAAACCCACATCCCTTCCGAGTATGACTAGGGATTCCCCTTCAGAGTATGACCAGGGACACCCCTTCGGAGTATGGCCAGGGTGAGTAGGGTGAGAATTCACACGTTGCATTATGCATGTATGTTATTTTTATTTCATTTGCAGGTGATTTGAAATTTGTTTTGCTTCGCATGTTTTATATATATGATGGCTGTACAATACCATAAGTCAGACTATTCACTAAGCTTGTTGTTTGTTCACTCCACTCTCAATCATTTTCTCCAGGTTTTGATAGGAAAGGGAAAGGGAAGATGTGATATCAGTATTAATTTTTCTTTTAAAGTTAATAATATGTTGTAATTGTGATAATTAGCTAGATTACTTTTGGGGAGATGTATATAAATGTGTTATCATCTGGATGTATCATCAGAACAAGTTTTAGATTTTGTGGATGTATAGTTATCTGGATGAAAAAGAGAAATATATGGTTTTTGTATATTGATTGTGATTATCAGGTGATTTGAAATTGGTGACATGTTATATTTTTAGAGGAGACTCTGTCAAAATTTTCAAGAAATTGGGTGATTTGGTTGGGAAGGCTTACAGGGTTTCTGACATGTCAGGGTTCTAACATGTTTAGAATTCTGTGCCGGTCATGACGTCACCTAAGAAGGGTTCGCGACAATAATGGTATCAGAGCCTGTGATCCGTAATGACCATAGTGGTATTAGAACCACTCTGGGGGTACTAGAGGTGTGAGTTCCACATCGGCTGTGTACTAGAGTATTATTGGGCTAATAAGCGCGGGGCGAGTATTTCATTGTGACGACGCGTAGAAAAATCCACTACCCCTTGGAGTTTGGCCAGGTGTCTAAGGGTGGGACAGTATCGGGTTCATCAGCGTTGGCCGTTGTGCTACTCTAATTGAGACGACGTGTTTTGAGAAAACCCCACATGCGTTCGGAGTTTGTCCAGCGTGTCAAAGTGGGGACAGTATTGTCATGGCGGGCCCCGTCACTGCCTTAGGTTTACTAGTCTTAAGTTTACAACTCTTAGGAAGAGAAATAGATTTCATATATTATTGTGTTGGTTTGTGTGTGTAACTAAATTTGAATTATAAAGTCGTTGATGTTATTTAATGAAATTCTTTCTTTTATGAATGAGTAGATCTAAAGAAATGGAGCTAAGGAAATTATGGATCCCCATGAGGAACGGTTTAAGAAGTTGGAGGATATGGTACTGATGCAACAGCAGAGCACCACCCAGCTAACAGAGATGATGGCTAAGATCAGAGAAGAGTTGTAGAGGCCTAATACATCAGTAGTTCTTGAAGTTGGTGTCAGTAGCGTTGGGTTAATGAAGTAGCACCTACTGTTGCAACAAAAACTCTGGTACCAGTAGATAGAAGTGATGAGAAAGAAAAGAAAAGATATAATAAGGTAATGAAATCTTTTAAAATGAGAGAACCACCAACATTCACAGGAGGTTTGGTGTTGGAAATTGCAGAAAATTGGTTGATGAGGATAGAAACTATATTTGATGATATTCAAGTGGGGATTAGGAAAAAGTGAGATTAGCTACCTTTAAACTCATCGAGGATGCAAAGCGATGGTGGAAGCCCATAGGTAGACGACATTTAGGTGAAGTTTCTTGGGAGAAATTTAAAGATATGGTCTATGAGTGCTTTTTTCCACCAGTAGAGAAAGATAAGTGAAGGGATCAGCTTCATTTGAAGCAAGAGAATATAACAGTTCGAGAATATGAACATAAATTTACTCGACTATCTTTCTTTGCACCAGAGCTAGTGGCCATTGATAATTTGTGGATAAGGAAGCT
The DNA here is from genome assembly GCA_030144865.1 of Tinospora cordifolia. NCBI lineage: Eukaryota > Viridiplantae > Streptophyta > Magnoliopsida > Ranunculales > Menispermaceae > Tinospora > Tinospora cordifolia. The sequence continues at coordinate 20,067 of JAJIYU010000699.1, read as the reverse complement.
TCGTGATGGGTTCCGGGATAACATATGTAAGGGGTTGGCACTAGCTGGGGTAAAAACATATGCGGATGCTGTTAATCAAGCTTTGGACTTTGAGAGGTGGAAATTGCATATCAGGAAGCTGCTTCACGTACTTTCCTTCTATCATCTGAGCAGAAGGTAGCATTTCAGGGAAAGAACAAATCCAGGTGGAACCAGAACCAATTTGAGGGAAATAAAAGATTTCGTATAGGATAAGTATCGAGTAGGATTGGGACATCTGCCACACCAGTAGTGCCAATGCCAACAGCAGGCTCCAGGGGATAACAATTTATGGGAAGATCTCAGAGTTAAAGTTTCTCAGTGAGATCACCAGAATCATTGGGATGAAGAGGCAGAGGACAGAGTGGAATGTTAGCACCCATGGTACAATTACAAACTAGGTCTTTTGCATATCAATTATCTATTACTTGTTTCCATTGTGGACAGAAGGGGCACAAAAGAAATGAGTGTCCATTTCGAACACCAGAAAGGGGGTTGGTAGCTCCATCCCAAATGGCTTCAGCACCTCCAAGAAAGCAAGCTAAGGCTGTGTCTGAACCTGATCCCGAGGCCAGCAGGAATCTAATTGAAGGTATGATCAACATATGTGATATTATGATGTATGTCTTAATTGATGCTGGATCCACATTATCATTTATTTCTGGTAGCATGGTAGATAGATTGAAACTTACTCCTGTTAGAATTAGTACACCCTTGATATTGATTATAGCTGCTAGAGAAAGAATTTATCATAATATAATATGTGAGAAATGCGTTGTTAAATATAAATGATATAAAATGTGTGTTGATTTAAGGATGCTAGAGTTCTTGGAGTTTGATGCCATACTAGGTATGGATTGGCTTGCAGCTTATCATGCTTATCTTGATTATTTGCCAAGAGAGTAGTTTTTCATATTCTAGGACAACCTTCTTTTGTGTATAGAGGCATGGATACCTTGAAAACTCCCACTTGAGGTCAATTAATTACCGATGAGGAAGCACAATACTTAGCTGGCATAAAGATAGTAGATGAAAAGGAGCAGGGGATTCAGTTATCAGAAGTTCCTGTGGTGAATGAATTTCTAGATGTGTTTCCTAATGACTTACCTGGAATAACTCAAAAAAAAGAGATTGATTTTATTATTGAGTTGATGCCTGGAACTAAACCCATTTCTATTCCACCTTATAGTATGGCCCCAAAGGAGTTACAAGAACTTAAGGTGCAACTTGAAGAATTGTTGAATAAAGGGTTTATTACCCCAAGTATGTCACCTTGGGGAGCACTTGTGCTGTTTGTGAAAAAGAAAGACGGGAGTTTACGACTATGTATAGACTATCGTCAGCTACATAGGGTGACTATAAAAAACAAATACCCACTTCCTCGAATTGATGATTTGTTTGATCAGCTAATTGGAGCCAAATATTTTTTAAAGATTGATTTGAGATCGGGGTATCATCAGCTAAGGATTAGGGAAGAGGATATTCCCAAGACAACTTTTCGAACAATGTATGAACATTATGAATTTTTGGTTATGCCATTTGGGTTAACCAATGCACTTCCTATGTTTGTGGATTTAATGTAAAGGGTGTTTAAACCATATCTTGATCACTTCATCATTATCTTCATTGATGATATTCTTATTTATTCCAAAACTCGGGAGGAACATGAACAACATCTCATGGCTACTTTACAGACCTTGAGAGAATACAAGTTGTATGCAAAATTTAGTAAATGTGAGTTTTGGATAGATGAAGTGAAGTCTTTAGGTCATGTGGTAAGTGTAGAGGGCGTCTCTGTGGATTCTTCAAAGGTTGAGGCCATTATAAATTGGCCAAGACCAACCACAGTGACTAAAATTTGAAGTTTTCTGGGTTTAACTGGATATTACAAGAAGTTTGTGGAGAGATTTTCTAAATTAGCTACTTCACTGACTAGGCTAACTCAGAAGACTATGGCTTTTGTGTGGACTGATGAATGTGAAGAAGCTTTCATTGCATTGAAGAGGAAATTGATTACTGCACTGGTACTAGTACTTCCAGAGGCCAGGAAGGAACTAGTCATTTATACTGATGCATGACAATCGGGTTTGGGGTGTGTTTTGATGCAAGAGGGTAGAGTGATAGCTTATGCATCTAGGCAATTAAAGGTGCATGAGAAAAATTACCAAGTACATGATCTAGAATTAGCTGCAGTGGTGTTTGCTTTGAAAATTTGGAGACATTATCTCTATGGTGAGAAGTTTACATTATACTTTAACCATAAAAGTCTGAAGTACTTGTTTGATAAAAAAGAGTTGAATATGAGGCAATGCAGATGGTTAAAATTTCTTAAAGATTATGATTTTGATTTTGAGTATCACCCTAGAAAAGTCAATGTTGTTGCTGATGCATTAAGCAGGAAACAGATTGAAGTTGGAGTTGCGGCTTGTCAAATGACTCATGAATGGCGGATGTTAGAATGGGCTACAGTTATGAGTACATTTTCTGTTGATGTTTCATTGGGCATATGCACTCAAATGTGTATGAAGTTGACAGATGCTCAAAGTTAAAGAATTAAGGACTTGCAACAACATAATCTAGATTTTGGGATATACGATGCTTGGGCTGATAGTTCAGATCAAAATGATTGGCATCAAGATTCTGATGATATTTTACGATTCCAAGGGAGGATATGGGTACCAGTTCACCAAGAGCTTAGAGCTGAGTTATTCTAGGATGTGCATAGATCACAATATACTATTCATCCAGGAGTGACCAAGATGTACCATGATATGAAAAGAACATTCTGGTGGCATGGAATGAAAAATGATATAGCTGAATATGTACAAAAATGTGGAGTGTGTCAATAAGTAAAGGCTGAACACCAGAGGCCTGGAGGGCAGATGCAACTATTATCCATTCCAGAATAGAAGTGGGAGCATATCATGATGGATTTTATCGTTGGGTTACCAGAGACTCCAGGTAGATATGATGCCATCTGGGTAATTGTTGATAGGTTAACAAAATCTGCCCATTTTCTTTTAGTTAACATCAAGGACTTAGTGAGCAAGTTGAGCAAGTTATATATGCGAGAGATAGTGAGACTGCATGGGGTACTTGTATCTATTGTGTCGGATCGAGATCCGAGGTTTACTTTGAGATTTTGGAAGTCATTACAGACTCGGTTAGGGACCCATATTTGTCTCTGTATTGCATTTCATCCTCAATCTGATGGACAGTCTGAACGAGTTATTCAGATGCTTGAGGACATGCTCAGGGCTTGTATTTTGGAGTTTGGTGGGAACTGGAATGAGTATCTTTATTTGTGTGAGTTTGCCTATAATAACAGTTATCAGGCAAGTATTGGTATGACACCATTTGAGGTTCTTTATGGTAGACTTTGTAGATCTCCAACGTGTTGGTACGAGGTTGGAGAATCACAGTTGCTAGGGCCTGAGGTTATTGCAGATCACATAGAGAAGATTAAGCAGGTTAGGCAGAAACTCAAAGCAGCCCAAGATCGCCAGAAAAGCTACTTTGATAATCAGCATAGACCATTAGAGTTTGCAATTGGTGATTAGGTTTTGCTAAAGGTTTCACCACAAAAGGGTCAGATGAGATTTTGGGTAAAAGGAAAGTTAGCTCCACGTTTTGTAGGACCGTTTGAGATTCTAGAGAGAGTTGGTCCATTAGCTTACAGGCTTGCTTTACCACCCCAGCTAGCCGGTGTTCATAATGTGTTTCGTGTGTCCATGTTGCGCAAATATTATCCGGATCCAACACATGTTTTAGATTTGACTCAGTTACAAGTTGGGGAGGATACCAGCTATGAAGAAAGACCTATACAAATAGTTGGTAGAAGAATAACAGAAATTAAGAAATAAAGAAATTCTTCTAGTTAGAGTCAAATGGCAATTTCATGATAATGAATAACAAACCTGAGAGCGTGAGGATATGATGCGGGAACAGCTCCCAGATCTCTTCACTACTTAAGTTATGTTCTTTTAATTTAAATTTCGAGGATGAAATTCCTTAAGTTGGGAAGATTGCAAACAACCTGAATTTTATTATACGTTGATATGACGTATGAGTGTATAAGTATGTATTGTACATGTACATATATGTATAAATAATGTTTAAGTTACAAAAAATATATACAAGGTTTGTGAAAAAGAAATAAATAAATTTTTAAAAATACTAAATAAATAAAAAAATGTCTGAAATCATGATTTAAATGTTTATTACCATATTTATTAAAAAATAAAATAAATCATGTTGGTTAAGTTGGAAAAAAAATCGGAAAACAAAAATGATACTTATGGAGGTCTTTTTGAATTGACTTTAAAAAAGGGGGAACTAGACAAAAATTTCCTGTATGAACAGTAACTTGTTCATCTATGGGTACTGTTCATGCGGGCACTATTCATCCAAATTTAAATCGCAAAATAGAGAGCAATGAAACAGAACAAAATCGCAAATTTAGGGCATTCCGTTTGTGATCACCAAAGATTTGATTTTCGCTTGGAGACAGTCAAAACGATCCAGATTAAATCTAGAGCAATTCTAAGCCTTCCAAGGTAAGTTTTTGAAGCCTTAAATTCATTCAAATTAATTCCCATAGGCTAACAATCTCAAAATTGTAAAACTAATCGGCAATTTGGGGTTTTTGAAGCACGGAATGATTTGGAGTGAATTGAGCTCAGATTTTTTTTTTAAATAGATGAATTAGTGATTCTTGACTAAATTCTGGAACTTTTGACTACTCATTTGCAGTTTTTGATGGATCTACGAGTTTTTGACAGTATCTAGAGGTTTTGGACGGTAAAAATCTTTTGGGCAAGCATAAAATTCGATCCACTCAACGTTTGAGGAAATAGTCAGAATTGAAGTTATTCTATTTTGAATTTGGAAGAAAATGAATATAGTTTTGTATGCTGATGTGGTGAAATGAGAAATCAAAATTTTTGGGGACCTTTTATTAGGAATTTCACGTGGATGGCCTAGAATGAACATGAATGACGATTATGATTGTAGTTTTGGGGTTTGGTGATTGGAGATTAAACTTATTTAGAGTCTTGATGCAAGTAAAATGATTTGTGATGACATGATTTGATTGGTGCTATGGAGATAGATTGTTATTGGATATTAGGAACTGTTGGATAGTAATTTGGTGAGTAATCTTTATTTATGGTGTTATATTTGACATTAGTATTATATTAAAATGTCTGATTTTTATTAAATACAAAGATATACTGCATTGCATACTTATTTGAATTTCATGAAATAATTTTATAAAAAACCCACATCCATTCGGAGTATGACCAGGGATTACCCTTCAAAGTATGACCAGGGACACCCCTTCGGAGTATGGCCAGGGTGAGTAGGGTGAAAATTCACACATTGCATTATGCATGTATGTTATTTTTATTTCATTTGTAGGTGATTTGAAATTTGTTTTGCTTCGCATGTTTTATATATATGATGACTGTATAATACCATAAGTTAGACTATTCACTGAGCTTGTTGCTTGTTCACTCCACTCTCAATCATTTTCTCCGGGTTCTGACAGGAAAGGGAAAGGGAAGATGTGATATCAGTATTAATTTTTCTTTTGAAGTTAATAGTATGTTGTAATTGTGATAATTAGCCAGATTACTTTTGGGGAGATGTATATAAATGTGTTATCATCTGGATGTATCATCAGAACAAGTTTTAGATTTTGTGAATGTATGGTTATCTGGATGAAAAAAAAGAAATATGTGGTTTTTGTATATTGATTGTGATTATCAGGTGATTTGAAATTAGTGACATGTTACATTTGTAGAGGAGACTCTGTCAAAATTTTCAGGAAATTGGGTGATTTGGTTGGGAAGGCTTACAAGGTTTCTGACATGTCAGGGTTCTGACATGTTTAGAAATTCTGTGCTGGTCGATCGTGATGTCACCTGAGAAGGGGTCGTGACATAGGGTATCGTCCAGGAACAACTTGTCTCAATATTGGTCGATTTTGGTAGCTCCCATAATATTATTCAACCTCGATTAGCTCAGTTTTTGCATCTACCCACAATTGCAATTCCCTCATTCTCCGTAATGGTGGGCAACGTCGAGTCCATTACATGTTTTGGCCCTTGTGAATCTGTTAAACTCACCATTGCTAGCCACCATTTTTTCATCAATTTCTATACACTTCCTATCCAAGGAGTTTATATTGTTTTGGGAGTCGAATGGTTGCAATCTCTAAGACCCTTTTTGGCTGATTTCTCTATTCCTTACATTCAATTCAACCATAATGGGACAATCATAACACTATCAGGCCAGTCCAATATCCCCCAGCATACCATATTCGCTCAACTACGTAGACTGATCACCACAAACTCAATCTCCTCTTTTTATACCTTCCAATTCCTTGATCACCAACCACTACCTACCGTCCCCACTCTAACAGACACACTTAACAGCCCTGTACTCACAATACCAGATCAACCTACACCAGTCTCTCCATCTTTACACCCTCCCAATCTTTATCAAATACTCCTCGATTTTGCTGGTGTTTTTGCCCTACCCAATGGCCTACCCCTGCCTAGACCTCATGACCACCACATTCACCTCCTACCAAATTCTTGCCCAATTAATATTAATCCTTACCGCTACCCCCAATGCCAAAAGGAAGCAATGGCCACTATAATCGCTGAAATGCTCCAGAATGGAATCATACGCACTAGTACTAGACCTTTCTCCTCTCTGGTTTTATTAGTTAAAAAGAAAGACTAGAGTTGGCGTTTTTGTATGAACTACCGTGTTCTTAATGCTATCATAGTACGAGATTGGTTTCCCATTCCTACAGTAGATGAGTTACTAGATGAATTGTATGGTGAAAAGTTTTTCACAAAACAGGATTTATGTTCAGGATATTATCAAATTCGTCTAGCTAAACGAAATTCATTCAAGACTGCTTTCAGAACTGTTGATGGGCACTATGAGTTTCTGGTCATGCCTTTTGGGCTCTCCAATGGCCCATCCACATTCCAAGCTGCCATGAATGACCTATTCAAACCATTTCTTTGGAAATTCGTGCTTGTTTTTTTTGATGATATTCTCATATATAGTTCATCTTGGGAGGGTCATCTACAACACTAAGGCAAGTCTTATCTCTCCTATAGCTTAATCAATTTTTTGCTAAATATTCAAAATGCCATTTGGAGTTTCTACAGTGGATTACCTAGGTCATGTTGTCTCCGCTGATAGTGTGCAAGTGGTTCCCTCAAAGTTAGATATCATTCAAAACTAGCCTGTTCCTCAATTACTCATTGCTTTCCGAGGTTTTTTGGGCCTCACGGGCTACTACTACAGATTCGTGCCCAATTATGCTGCGTTAGCTAGCCCGCTCACTAACCTCTTGAAAAATAATTCTTTTACATGGTCTAGTACAACATTACAAGCTTTTACAACATTGAAATCTGCCATGATAAACCTACACACACTACAACTACCAAATTTCAACTTGCCCTTCGACCTTACTACTGATGCATCCGCCACAGTAATTGGAGCCGTTCTCTCTCAAAATCGTCTCCCCATCGCCTTCTTTAGCAAAAAGCTCTGCTCCCGCCTATAGTCATCATCGGCCTATATCCCATGAGATGTTCGCCGTAACTGAAGCGGTCAAAAAATGGCGTCAATACCTTTTAGGCAGGAAATTCAACATTTATACAGACCAAAAGAGTTTGAAAACCTTTTCACCCAAACCATCCAAACATCGGACCAACAACGCTGGCTCACAAAACTCTTGGGTTTTGACTATACCATTTTTTACACCCTCGAGAAAGATAATAAGGTGGCTGATGCTCTGTCTAGAATACCAGAACCTACTCTTCCTATTTTCACTGTCATTTCCTCAACAACTTTTCACATTTTGGGCCAACTAAAACACTTTTACTCAAACCACCCCAAAGGTCAATCCATGCTACAATCTCTCCTCAAACACCCACCCATGCAACAATTCTACAACCTTAAACGTGGCATTTTATACTTTAAAGATCGAATTCATATACCTGTCGAGACCAATTTACAGCCCCATTTAATTCTAGAATTTCATTCATCCCCACTAGCAGGCCATTCGGGCACATAGGCGACCTTTGCACGCCTCTCCGCTTCGTTCCACTGGAAAAACATGTTATAGGACATCAAAACTTTCATCACACGCTGTCAAACATGTCAATAAAACAAATACAACACACAAAAACTGCATGGAACCCTTCAACCATTGCCAATACCCCTCTAAGTTTGGGAGGATATTTCAATGGATTTCATCACCCATTTACCTATGTTTAGAGGAAAAATAGTAATCTGGGTTGTTGTGGACCGCCTTACCAAATTTGCACATTTCATTGGCTTACCCACCAAATTCATTGCCTCCTCCCTTGCTGCCATTTTCATGAATGAGATATTTCGACTACAAGGAATGCCCAAATCAATCATTAGTGACCATAACCGAATCTTTATCAGTCGATTCTGGCGTCAGTTATTCCACCTGCAGGGAACCAAACTATCACTAAGTAGCTCATACCACCCACCTATGGATGGCCAAACGAAAGTGTTAAACAAATGCTTAGAAACATACCTGAGATGCTTCACGAATGATGAGCCGAATAGCTGGTTTCCCTGTCTTCACCTTGTGGAGTATTGGTACAACACCTGCCATCATTCGGCGATCGGCATGTCCCCTTTCATGGCACTCTACAGACGGCCAACCCCGTCCGTTCCATCATATCGCTGTTCAGTAATGTCTATCGTCGAGTTAGACGACTTGTTACAGAACAAAGACGAGGTTTTAAGGCGTTTGAAACAGCAATTGCACCGTGCTCAACATCGAATGAAACAACATTTTGATGTTGAGAGAAAGATGTCGACTTCGCTGTGGGTGATCTCGCCTACCTCAAATTGCAGCCATACTGTCATATTTCAGTACACCGGCGACCAAACCAGAAGCTTACTAAGTGTTTCTATGGTCCATTTCGTATCTAGCGCTGGTTGGGTCTCGTAGCATACAAGCTGGAGTTGCCTAATGACGCTCGGATCCACCCTATTTTCCACGTGAGTCTCCTAAAGTCGTTTCATGGTGACACTACAACACATTTTCGACGGTTACCCCCTTCCTTGGATGGTTCACGACCTCTTTCCTAGCCAGTGAAGGTGTTGGGACACCATCTGGTGCAACGTCCAAATGAGGAAGATGAAGTTCAAAACTTGCTGCAGTGGGATATCAATGACCCATCAGACTCATCCTGGGAGTCGTTGGCAACAACTGCTAATCTATTTCTAGATCTACATCTTGAGGACAAGATTCCTGTCAAGATAGGGGGTGATGTTATAGGTGCTGGTAGCAGTTGCGTGGTGGGGCTCAAAGCAACATTGGATACAGTGGACAAAGAGACCGTAGTTGCAGGGGAATCCAATGCTACTGTTATTTCAAGTGCTCTAGTGGGCTAGTGGGCTTGAATGCAGATGGGCCTAGATCCTAACTCAACCAGCTCAAGGGAACACCAGACCCAAAAGAGTTACCCAAAAGCCCACTTGGTTGAAACATTATGTTTGAATTTGGAATTTGGGTCCAAGGATTTAAATAATAGTAGGGAATGTTTGCTTTACTTTTAACAAGTGTCCTTATCTGATAAAGATGGGATTTATTAGGGTTATGAATGCATAAAAATGTCTTTGGAAACAGTAAAGGGATATATAGAAAAGTTCATTTTGTCATTTTTTAGTTTTCTCTCTTTCCCTTCCTAGAGCTAGGTCAAGCTTGAATTGAGCAACAATTACATTTATAGATTTGTTCCGTTAACACCCTCCTTGAAGAAAACACCCATAGTAATTGACGCAACTTGTGGAGGCATTTGTAGAAGAAGAAACGAGTGAGATCACTCCTTCACCTTGGAAAGAAGTTCCTAACCATTTGTGAGTTATGTCTTAACCCTTTTTTATGCAAGAAGAATTTTAATAACTGCGTGAGGGATCATACTAACTTACAAATTTCCGTGTAGGTGCAAGACATATGGTGGTGGTGGCACATTGTTGAAGGAGTGAGAAAAAGGCTAGACAACAAGTATAATCCCTTTTCTCTCTTCTAAAAATCATGTATTACTACGAACTAGAACTGAATAAAAACCTCTCCCATGGTTGAATATGATAGTTCATGAAAAAGATTCATAACGAGTATGGAAAACCTATTGTAGGGATACAGATGTGCTCTCACATAGTATTGTGTTTGAGTGCATATGTTAAAGCCTTTTTGGGACACTTTTAGGAAACTTTAAATCACTGATACCAGCCCCATTTCATTGAGAATAAATACTTTTTAGGATTATCTTAAGACATGTTAGGAAGGCCTTAAGACTATGCTTGAAAACCTTGCATATAGGTAGGTCTCAATGCATGGAAACCATTCAAAATGGTCTCACATGTAGGCTGATTTTTCATGACTTGATATCTCAGGTTTTGGGATAGAAAAAGAGCAAGAAAAGTGAAGAAAAACTTGCTGAAAAAAAAGGTTCATGTTGCCTGGAACTTGAAACCTTACAAGGCATGCAAAAGAGTACATGAAATCACATGATTTTATGTGATCAATAACATATACGATGCACTTGTTAAGTTTAAATAGAAAAATCAACAATTTAGGTTCCATCTCTTGGCCGGTTTTAGATGGGTTTTAGGGGTTAACAGAGCCATAGAAATGTTTTCAAGAGCCAGTTCCTCAATAAACACAAGTTGGTGCAAATTTAGAACCAAAAACATGAGTTTGCACCTATTAGGTGAACTATGAGTTGACTTGCCATACTGTGCGGGCCTTCGGGACCCTAAGTATGACAAACTTAGTAAGGTTAGCTTAGAAACATGACCCAAAAAAATCCTAATACTATAATGGGTCAATTAATAACACTTATAAGACATTCTAATTTAGATATTTGAGTTACGATACCTGAATCGAGCATTGATTATAACACAATGACTAGTCCGAATAGCATGAAATAAGGATAAGGGTTGATTTGACTTGGAATGGAAACTAATAAGAAATGTTGGTTGTTAGGTTGATCACATTTCGCAGGAAATTTGAGGAAAATGTGGGAGCATTCTTGGATTCAATTTCACGTGGAGATAGTACCTTAGCTTTAAAGTATTATTAAATGAACTGTATGTTCAAATTTTGAAAACCTATAGTAGCATGTTAGGGTGATAAATATGATTGTTTGCTTGATTAAAACTGTGCTTGGTTGTCACTTGTATAATGCTCATGGTTACTGTATACTAGTGTTGGAAATCATCTCACATGAATGTATGCCCTTTAAGATACATGTCTATATCATTTTTGCATAATATGTTGATGAGTTGAGCTGACATGAAATTATCATGATATGTCTATGGTGTATGATTGTAAATGCACTCTAAAATTATGAGTAACACATAAAGGAATATAATAATACACATTACAAGGACGATTACCCGCCTGGATATTGCTAGTGGACCATAGATATTGTAGTTTCAACACATATTGGGATAAATGATTGAATGACCTTTAACTGATGAAATATGATTTGAGATGATTGCATGAGATGCATGATGTGCTTGATGATAGAAGGACCACTAGAGAGACCCTTTCTACTAGAGAAAGGAGAAACCTCAACTTAAAAAAAAAATCAAATTGGTGAAACACCTAATACTTAGAAGTGCTTGTTTGTTTGTTCATTTATGCTTCTTTATTAATAATTTAAGGGTAAGATTGATCTACTAGGCTCCTTGACCTCACCCATCTTCTTTTCTTTTCAAGGACGAAAGACTATTAGTACGAGGGTATGTTTGGTCATCCTCATCCTCGCTTTTGATGATTTAAATTTTCTATCTACCTATGAACATCACTATTAGGCCCACTGTGTGTGGTTTCTTTCTATTTTATTTTCATAGATACTTTTAATTATGTGGATGTTGTTTGGGTAATGGGGCCTTAGATCGGTTAAATTAATCTTGTAATTGGATTAGCGAGTTCTTTATAATTATCATGATTTTGGTCCCTTGGAATGATAATAATAGACTTATGAAAAGTTATAGCTAGAATATTTGAAATGAAGTGATGCCCGAGTGATTGATAGAAAAGAAAATGAATATGATCTAAGTGTTACAAATATTTTTGGAAATAAAATTTCTTCAAAACTTTCCTTCAGTTTTTGCAAATAAAGTTTTAATTAATATTAATATTAATTATTATGTTATTTATTTAAATAATTATTTTATTTTTTGAAAAATGAGGGTGTTACACTTCCATCATGGTGTGCTCTAGCCTCCACTCTCTAGCACCAACCCTCTCATCTCTGGTACTTCTTTTTTCCTCTTCTTCTTCATCATCTTCTTCTTTTGCCACCATCGATTTTTGTTGTTGTTCTTCTTCTTATAGCTATAAAATTGTTCTTCTAACTAAATCATATTTTACTTACAAAATGTTTTTTGTAGCTAAACCTAAGGGTATAATTGTGTAAGCCACCTGACCTATATGACCTAACCTAACCAAACTCGACCATTTTGGGTTAGATCATATTAGGTTTGATTATAAAAATAGGTTGGTCATATTAGGTTTATTTTTCTTCTTTTGTTACTAAAAATTTTTAGCCTTTTTAATAATAAAAAAAATATTATTGGCCCAACTCGACCAACTTGTCAGATCCAATTCAACCTAATGTCGGTTTGGTTAGGACATTTTTTAGAGCTTATTCGACATCGAGTGGCTTTTGATGCCACTCAACCATGTTGGGTCAAGTTGGGTCGGCATTGAAGCCTAACTTGACCTGACCAAGCCTTCTATATGCTACAAAAGGAAGTTGTGGCAACTTTTATTTTTAACCGTAAAACTTTTTTTGTAAGTAAATAAATCACGTAGCTATAATAACAAAATTTGCAGGCAAAATTTATAATTAGCCTCATTTTGATCTTTTATAACAAAAAAAATTGTGTAAAAATTTTTATACTTTGTATATTTATTTTATAATTAGCCTCAATTTTTAGCCCTAGCTTGTTGTCAAATCTACAAGGGGCTTCACTTAATTGGTTTGTGTTTGCATTTCATTATCATGTACTTGGCTAAACATCTAGTGAGGTAAATTCATTTAATCTTTGTATTTTTATTTTAAATATGTTTATAAAGACTAAAAGTATGCTGGCTAGCATTGCCAACTAGGGAAATGATTCATATTAGAATCTCTTATAAATGCCGCTGTGAGGGAGTTGAGTCCACATCTAAAACTTGAAATTGTGCTTTGTATATGCCTAGAACTAACTAGGTTTGTGTCTTGAACCTAGAAAAGGACACAATGTTTTTAGGTTTGATCCACACTTTGCCAAGTGAGTTTGGAAAAAAATCCTAGTTGGGTTTTAATTAGGTAGAGGAGCAGGTTAAAACCTCTACAAATTGTTATGCCTGCATCTCTTTACCTTTTCCGCACTTTACTTGCTTGTTGGTAGATTACTCTCACCAAAATTATTATTGTCGTTTAAGGTTTTGCAGATTTGTCAAGTCCAACTGACCCATGTCTTAGACGTAATCTTGGCCAGCAGGCACCTATTAAGACCACTAACTTGTTATGACAAAACTTAAGACCCAAGAGCTGGGAATGTCAAGCTTGTCAATAAAGTAACTATAGATTGCTATGTAGCATATACTTTGTGGGTACTATACATCATTTAGAATCTTATTACTTACTTTGCATGTGTCACAACGGTTCACATGCTATTATTTGCCAGAATATTGATCGAAGAACAAAGAAAGGGATGAGAAAAATATATTGGCTAGTTGTAACATTTTGGTTGAAAAACTCCTATACAAATACTTAACACTTTATGTCGACAAGGAATACAATTTACAACTCTAGTAATTGCAATTCTACTCCCTCAATTAACTTAGTTATAACTTAAAAATTAGAAGGTTTTTGGTTGACACTACATCAATACTCTTTTCGACTGCCTATATCCTTCCACTTTGCCTTTTTATAGATGCCTAACAAGCAAAATTATTAGCTATGAGATTTTAACTTAGCACATTTTGTTCACATCATTATAAATTCGAAGATGGTCAAAGTTTTGTGCCAACATGTAATATTATCAATAAAATCTTCCATCCCTATTTGATTTTAAAACCTTAGCTTTATTTAAATGGTTTTCTAATCTTTTATTTTAATAATCTAAACTTATATTACGTTTCACTTTTTTACTAGGAAGGCGATGCATAATAAAAATAGTTAGTAATATTATCGATAAATGTTATAAATATTATTAATTTCACTCTTTAATTTGTAAGAAAATGTTCAATATTACATATGTTAGAATGAAATGATTCAAAGATTGGGTTAATCTTTCAATGTTTTTGAATGGTTTACTAGCATATTTGGAATACTGTAAAGATATATACTTCACATTTCTATTGTTGTTGATCATTTAGCTTTCGGGACACCATATTCATCATTTTAAAATTTAATTTAACTGTTACAATTGCATTTTCTAAACAATTTAAGTTATATATTATGAAAGGGGTAACACTCATTTATATAAAAATTATTAATGGTACAATGGTATATCCATTATTGAATTAGGTTGAAAGCATTTGTCATACGTGGACTACTATAATCTGATAAATCATCAATTTCTTATGTTAAGTTTTACTCAGCAAGAACCTCTACATGCAACCAATTAATGCAGGACTTCCATCACAAGGTTGCCAGTTTTTGACTTTTTCCTATGCAGTTTTTTTTTTTTAAATATTTTTATACACAGTAAATTTTACATCCCATTGAATATATACCAATTAGATACCCTTTTACAAGCACTTCTCAAAACGAAAAAAAAAAAAAAGTGATTTCACAAGAACACTTATGTCCCATCCTCGCATTAATCACTAGACTATTAAATCAATTGCTCTGTTTAGTCAAATTATGTGTACGAGTCACGTAGAAAATGGGATCGGTCCTCGAACTTCCACGTGTTGGACCACTGCATTATTGTACTGTATTCAAGTCGTGGGTCCTTTCGGCCAACTACTCCCCATGAAATTTCTTTCAAAGAATTGATATGAGTGGAATTAAGTGGCTTTACAACCAACTGATAACTTTGTGTTAGCGTCTTCCATGTGGTCATGTTAGCGTGTCCTCTGGTTATAAACCACAGCCATTACAATGAAATTTCCAGTTTTTTTCCTGTTATGTAGGCTTGTTGACCCAAGTGATGAAACAGATAAGCTACGGTGAAAGTTACGTAGATAGTATAAATAGGGTCATTGCGATATCAGGTAGTAATTAGAAACCATGGCAGCGGGTACTACTTTCATCCAATACATTGCTATCCTTGTTTTCCTTTTGGGAGTTGTTGGTCCTTACCTTAGTGATATGAAAGTTGGTTGTTGTCTTCCCATTGAAAGACAATCACTTCTGGAGATCAAGAAAGGCCTTGTAGATCCTGCGAACTGGCTTACTTCATGGGAATCAGGAGAATTTGACTGCTGCAGATGGGCTGGTGTGACTTGCAACAACGTCACTGGCTATGTGGAGGAGCTTCACCTTCAAAACCCAAATGGCAGCGTTGAAGCGGCTTTCTCCTTGGGAGAAGAGATAAGGCCTTCCTTGATTCACCTGAAACATTTAAAGTACTTGGACTTGAGTGGCAACTGCTTTGGTAGAGTTAAAGTTCCCTCCTTCATTGTCTCAATGAAGGCGTTGACGTATCTTGATCTCTCAAAATCTGATTGTGTTCAAGTTGAACTCTCACCTCTTCCTAGAAACTTCTCAAACCCGCGTTATCCCAATTCCTCAGTTTCCACTTACCCTGTAATTGCAAATGACCTTCAAATCTTGTCTGAACTCACATCATTGAGGTACCTTGACATGAGTTGCTTGGATCTTAGTACGGTTGGTGATTCACTCTTGCACTACCTTAACATGCTTCCTTCTTTGTCAAGTTTATATTTGAGTCGTTGTAGACTTCCTAAGCTTTCTTTCCAAATCCCTTACACCACGACTACTAATCTCACCACATCACTTTCGGTTCTTGACCTCAGCGATAACTACTTTGACAATTCCATTCTTCATTCACTATCAAAGTTCCAAAATCTTGAAGTTCTTGATCTTAGTTACAACAATTTTAGAGGCCCTATTTTCAAAGCTTTTGTGAATCTGACATCTCTCCAAGTTCTAAACCTCAAAATGAATCGTCTTCAAGGCCCCATTCCGAAAACTATTGGTCGCATGACTGCTCTTCGTATTCTTAATCTTAGAGAAAATTTCGTCACTGGTCCCCTTCCTGATGCTTTTGAAAACATAACATTTCTCCGAATTCTTGATCTTAGAACTAATCACCTTGATGGAGCGATTCCACCGAGCTTGGGAAGGCTTTGCATGTTGAAGGAACTATATCTATCAAGAAATAATGTTAGTGGTGGGTTAATAGAGTTTATGGATGGCCTCGCATCTTGTGAAAAGAACAGCTTGGAAATTCTAGAGTCAGAAGACACCAAACTCACTGGTCATTTGCCGTATTCAGTGGGGAGCCTTACAAATTTGAGAAACCTTGACCTTCACAGCAACAGCATGAATGGAACCATTCCTAAATCTCTTGGGCAGCTTTCAGAGTTGGTTCAGTTAGATCTCTCTGACAATCTTTGGGAAGGTGAATTATCAGAAGCTCATCTTGCCAACCTTGTAAATCTAGAATATCTAATTGTGTTCAACGGGAAACTTCCCAAATCCTTGGTTTTCAACGTAAGTTCCCATTGGATAGCTCCTTTTACCGGACTTGTTTCCATTGACCTAACTAACTGCCAATTAGGCCCTCTTTTCCCTTCATGGCTTCGAAATCAAACTCACCTTTGGTCGTTAATACTCAACAATGTCGGGATTTCAGATACAATACCAGATTGGTTTACAAGTACATACCCTTACCTCTTTATTCTGGACCTCTCTAACAACCAAATTAAGGGCAATATTCCACTAGAATTTCATTACAAAATGAATTCTAGTTATAGTTCCACCTATTTAGGAGGTTCATCATCACTTTGGGTTTCAAGCTTGTCAACCTTGCATCTTGGAAACAATTTGTTTTCTGGAAAAATTCCATCAGACATAGATAAAATGATGCCATATCTATCAATTCTACAGCTTCAAAATAACTTATTAGATGGTGGCATACCCTCATCCATGTGCAATCTTATTAATCTAGGCATCCTTGATATAGCAAGCAATAGTTTTTCCGGACAATTGGCTGAAGGATGCTGGGAGAACTTGAAAATTTTGGAATTCATGGATCTATCAAACAATTTTTTGTCTGGAAAGATTCCAAGTTCTTTTTGGTCTTTACCTTCACTTTCGTTCTTGAGTTTGAACAAAAATAATTTTCATGGGGAACTTCCTCCCACCATGAAAACTTCTAGTTCGTTAAGGAGCATTGACCTTGGTGAGAATGGTTTATTTGGAGAATTACCAAGGTGGACAGGGAAAAACCTTGTACTTCTACAAATTTTTCGACTGCGATCCAATTCCTTTAGAGGCATCATCCCTAAACAACTTTGTCTTCTTCCCTACCTTCGAATTCTGGATCTCTCACACAATCAATTATTTGGAACTATCCCAAATTGCTTTGGCAACTATAGTGAAATGACTAAAGTCGGAGGAACTGCTTCCTTCAAAATCTTTTATTCCTCAATCAATGAACATGCATTTGTGGATGATATTAATATCATGATTACTAAAGGAATTGAACTTGAATACAATGGAAGTCTTTCCTTTCAAATGAGCATAGACCTGTCGAACAATTCTTTATCAGGAGGGATACCTATGGAGATAACAAGACTATCAGGATTAGGCATCTTGAATTTGTCTATGAATCATTTGACAGGTACTATTCCAGAGAAGATCGGTAACATGCAAAGCCTAGAAGTGCTGGACCTCCGAAGAAATCAATTATTTGGCACAATTCCTTCGAGCATCTCAATATTACATTCCTTAAGTCGCTTGAACCTATCATATAACAACTTTTCTGGGAGAATACCAACCGGCACCCAACTTCAAACGTTGATTGACCCATCCATTTATGAGGGCAATCCTAACCTTTGTGGGCCTCCATTGAAAGATTGTCCAAGTCATGAAAACTCGAATGTTTCCAATGGGCATCAGGACAAGAGATCATCTTTGTGGGTCTCCATTGAAAAATCATCATTTTTCATCAGTCTGGTGCTAGGATTTATAGTCGGCTTTTGGAGTGTTTGTGTCACCTTATTGCTAAAGAAGTCATGGAGACATGCTTATTTTAGATTCGTCGAAGACATGAAGGATGGGATCGTTGTGTTTGTGGTAGTGAAGAAGGCCAAGCTTGGAAGGAGATTGGGATTGAGAAGAAATAATGGCTGAGATTGTAAGGATTAATTGAAAGTTAAAAAAGAGTGTATTCCTTGTGTTAAAAGAGTGTATCCTATATTGTACATAAGTCTGTTAGTTTGCTACTTTTGGGCTTTTTTTTTTTTTAATCCGTTGGAAATTGCTCCTTAGAATGGGTTGGGGTGGGGAGTACTCATGCGATTTATGTGTGCAATTGCTATTGGAAGTCAAGGCAACATGGTCTTTCACTTTGAAATTGGAGGCTACACTAATTCTCCTAATGTGCAATGACAAGAAAAAAAAAAAAAAAAAAAGGGTGATGGAAAGGGGTACCAAAGTGAAAAGGGAAATATTTGAGTGATGAGGCTGGCGATTCAAACCTTTCCATCTACATTCCATGAGCTTCATTTCGCACGTCCACAAGGCCCTAATAGTGAAATAAAGAACTCCCCAGTCACCCTTTTAGTTTAAGACAGAGAATGACAGGGAACCTAAAGATAATCTGTTTCTGAAAACAATGTGTAGGTGCAGAAAATATAATTCACCATTACAGGCATGAATTATTTTCATGAGATTAAGAATTGTACACACTAATTACTATAGGTTAAGACTAAACTATGAAGAAGTAGAAAACCCATTTTAATGTAAAAAATGCATCACTACTTTATTCCATTACAATAACATAAAAATGAGGACAGAATTATTTTTTTTAATCCTATCCTATTTGGTAAGCCAAAAATGAGATTTGGACTAAAATTAGTTGTATTTCATCCCATCTCATGAATCATACACACCAAGTGTATCAAAAATCATTCTAGTTGAAAACGAAATGGCAAACCCCACAAAACCCTAAATTAGATAAATTCAAGAACAATTGCAGTACTCGGTAAGCAAACAGTTGCCTAGCTAATGTAGGAGACCATATGGTGGATCAAATCCCTAGCATATCCCTACATCTCCATGAACATGACACAAGGAACGCCCAGAAAAAGAGGCTTGTCATTTGAATGTAATCAATTTCTATCTGTTATTCCTGTGGTTGTCATCTATCTACTAAGTTACGAACTATTCGACATAACACCTCCTATAATACAAGAAACGATTCAACATAAGAAGACATGTAAAGCACAAGAAGAGTACGGTAAGCTTGCAATAGCTTGACTACAGAAAATCCAAGATTTTGTCAAAAGAAATAGGAAAGTTCAATTCCTCAGCATCGTCATTTGTAAGTTACATAACTCGGAAACCACGTCAACAGAAGATATCAAGACGAACAATAAACTCGCTACTGCTAGTTTTCCACAAAAAACCTGATTAAGAAATAAGGGGAAAATAAACGACTGCAAAATAGCAAACTACGGTGAGCTGCATCGCCGGAGTTCTACTTAGATCTCTGCCTCATCTTTAGGCGCCTCCTCTTCAACCTCCTCATACGCTTCTTCTTCCACTGACATTCACCAAAAAATACATGAAATAAAGAAAACGATGACTCAAATTCCAGATATTATCTTACAAAAGTAACAGAAGAACTTGTACAAGTTGAAAATTGGATTACGAGAAAGAGGAAACTGTTGGAATAAATACTTCTACTCAAACTTTATTGCTCTCAACTGAACTGAATTGATTGATTACAAGTTAAACCCATAGGGTCTATTTATAGAACACATTTCCTAAACTC
>JAJIYU010000698.1:0-45108 GCA_030144865.1 Tinospora cordifolia | reverse complement strand
ATATATATATATATATATATATTGGGTAAGGGACCAATAAATAAATAAATAATTCTTTAGGGATCTTTAAATAATTATTTTAAGGACCGCCTAGGCGCCGCCTAGTCCTCGCCTAGGCCCCGCCTCACCTTATTGAGGCTTACCGTCTTAAATTGCCTTACCACCTTGACAACACTGGTAGTAGTTAGCTTCTTCTTTCCTCGACCTTCTACCTCCGTCCACTCTTCTTTTGTGTTCTGTACTGTCGTCCTTTGGTGATTTGCCTCCCATACTACCTTATTTAGGGCTTTCCACAAGTGCCTCCAGGCTTTCCTCGTCCTCTCCTCCGGCACTATCACACTTTGCCTTTGGCCTTTCATTATTTTTGTCAGTTTCAAAAATCTTCCATGTTCGTTGGTTATGACCTCCATTAATGCAGTGGACCCCTTTCCTCTAAATACTCCTATGGGTCATTTTGTCCCCACCTCTCCTTCGATGAACTTCCTTAACTCCTTTTGGACCCAACCGACTGTTTCTTGGCACACCACAATATAGTAAGTGCAAGCCTTTGTCACTTCCTGTATTAACACCTCCTTACTATCTTTAGCGTGGCAGATCGAGAAAAATTTAAACCTTGTTGAGAATGAGGCGTAACTCCACCCAACATTGCTTGTTAGTTTGATTCCATAGTTAAGGCTTTGACTGTGGTTATGCTTATGACTTCTTGGTCCCCGTTGACTCCCTTTCACCGGCTCCAGCCCGTTTCCTTTTGTCTTGTCTTCCTTTTTCATGTGTCTTCTACGTTCCACCCTTATCCAACCTTGGTCTTCCTCTTCGGTCATTCCGTTTCGAACCACTTGTGACCATGTTTTGTAGCTTTCCACGTGTCGACCATACTTTTCTCCCTCAATTTTTCTCTCGTCCAAGACGCGTCTACTCCTGTGGTCCACCTTGCTTCTCCTTAACTGCAGCTGTGCATCTGACCAGTTTGATCGTATCGATCCTCTCCCTTCCCCTCTGCTTCCTATCCACTTCTCCACTCGTCGTTCCTTTCTCCCTGATGTCCGACCAACGGTCTCCATTCGTCTCCTTTGACCCCTCTCCTCGTGCCGTTTCGTTCCGTTCGTGCCGTTCGTTCCGTTCCGTTCCTTGCCATATTGGATACTACCACATCCGCCATGAAGAAGTAGTAGAAGTGTGCAATTTTTGCAATGCAGTTTTGCCAAAACACCATCTATATTGAAAATTCCTACCTAATCATACTTTAAAACCTTCCATTTGCTGCCTATGCAGGAGAGATGAAGAAACCACAACTAACATATTTGGGAGCTGCAAGTTCCTATCAGACGTTTGGGAAGGTTGGACGTAGAGATGCCAAGGAATCAGACCATGGAGAAAAATGCAAGCCTACAGTAGAGTCATGATTTTAGCTATATAGTATAGTGTTTGGGAGAAAAGGAATAGTAGGATATTTAAGAATACATGTAAAGATAACAATAGAGTTTGGGAGAGATCCAAAATTCTGTTTTGTACATGGATCGCCAACACTAAAATGAGTCATAGGTACACTTTTGAGGATTGGTTAGAGAATTGGCATAATATTTTGTACTCTTTATAACTCAATTTTCAAATCTCTCCTCTGAAAACTCTTTTAGTTATAATAATATTTATAGTTTCTCTTCAAAAAAAAAAAAAAGAAATGTATGGAAGGATATCTAATTCAATGAATTTCATTCAATTTCTTTAGGTGTATAAGTGGGTTGAGTTAGGTCGGGTTCTGCCCCTTAGACCCACCCAACCCGATAAGGTGGGGTGGTAGTGGGTTGGACCCAATTCCACCTTACCTCCTCAGTTTTGAGGCGCCAACTCAACAAGACATCAAAGGGTTAATTGTATTTTTTTTACTTTGTTTTTAATCTAAAAAAGATAGTTGTAGATTGGAGAGATTAAGAAGAAAGAGAGTAGTAGAGTTGCAAAAACTGGAAAGGGACAAGAAGAGGAGAAGAAGAAAGAAAGAGAGTAGGGGAAGGGTAGCTGCAAAGAGGGAGAAGAAGCGGGGAAAAGAGAAAATAGGGAGGAGAAGAATTGGGAAAAAAAAGAGGGAGAAGAAGAAGGAGAAGAAGAAGAAGACGAAGATGATGATGAAGAAAGGAGTTTAGATGCTAAAATAGGAGAAGGATAGAAGAAGGGCATTGCAAATGCCTAAATAGGAGAAAGAGAGAAGAAAGGAGTTGTACATGGTGGGGGAGGAGAAAGAGAGAAGAGAAGAGAAAAAGAAATTTAGAAAAGAGAATAGAGGGGCGATCAACAGAGATAGAAAGTGATAAAGAGAAGGAGAAGAGAAGGTTTAAGAAGAAAATATGGAAGGAGAAGTTGTTGAAAAGTGAGAGAGAATAAGAGGGAGAAAGAAAAAAAGGTGAAAGGATAGAAGAGTGAAGAAGAAGAAAAAAATTGAAAAGACAAGACTAAGATTGATGGGGACATGGGGGTAGGTGAGCACAAGAATAGAGGTATTTAAAAAAAGAAAAGAGAAAAGCAAAAAATATCAAATATGGGGTTTGGGGGTCAGGCTATCCGACTAGACTTGACTTTTTAGTCAATACTCATGACTCAACTTGAGGTAGTTGGGTTTTCAAAAATTTTACTTGATCAACCCGATCTTCATGTCAAACAAACCAACCCAACCCAGCTTGACCTAACCCAAATTGGTCAGGTCGGGTCTTCTACACCCCCAATTTTTTTTTAGTTTTTAATTTTGAGAACTTTAGATTAGAAATGAAGATATAAAGTAATTGTATGAATTCTTGCTTAGAAATCCGGTCAAAAATGTTAATTTTCAGTTTATGTTTGAATGTTAATGGCAAACTTCAAATAGTGTGCACCACTTTTTTGTTAGCAGTTGTTGTTAAAACCTATATGATGAGTATAGCTGTTTGTACAGCTGTTCTCATCATATTGTAATGCTGTACTATGGATATTATGTCTGGAACATAATCATTGAGTCTTTGTTGGATAACGTAGAATGTTGTTGACATGATTTGGAATAAAATTATTGTATGCCTAGTTCATGGGTGGTGGCGTACATTAATGGACCTATTCCATCAATGAGTGGGTTAGGCATTGAGATGATTGCCTTTCGTTGCCAGATTTTGGGTGGATTTTGTTTTTGACTAATTGTTAGTTGTTTTTGTTTGTGAAGGCACATCTGGTACTCTTTCTTGATGTGTTTGTTTTTGTTGATTTTCTCCTTCGATCATAAAATTGCTTGTTTCTTCTTTCTTTTTTTTTTCTTTTGATGAAAAAGAATTCTTGTATGACATGCCCTTCTATTAGCTTTTTGTTGGACATCTCAGCACCTGCTATTCGGCTTGCAACTTAGATAGATGTTTATTGATCTTGGCTTTATGTGGCAGGGCTTGTTCCTTAAAAGGTGCTCAGAAGGAGAGTGATGGGGCAATTTGTATTGTAGTTTTTGTTGAAATATCTGATGGTTATCCTGTTTTAATTGAAACTATTCGAGACTTGGTAGTACCTCTCCTTCTCAGAACGGTCATCAGAGGTATGTGTAACATTTCAAACTACTGATTCATTTATGTTACCTCTTCTTGAGTAGTCAATGCTATAGTTATTATAATCACAACTTCCTTAGAGGTTTATTATGTTTTTATCTTTTTCAGCTTTTTTTTTTTGCTTGTTCTAATTTTATCTATGGGTCATTTATGGCTTCTTGGGTGACAAGGAGGCTTTGCCTAATAATATTATGCTGGACTGTGAAAATGTATCAGCACTCCTAGATTGACATGTAGAATGGAAGCATGGTATGAAAATTAGTTGAAGTTTAGCAAAATTAGCCAAATTAATTAGTTAATTTGACAATCGAAGCAAAGTTTACAGTTAATTATAAAATTACAAAGTTTTGGCGAAATCTTCAAAAAATTGATAAAATTTACCTAAAATCAAAGTTTTGATTATTTCTGGAAAAAAAGTATAAAAGTTGTAAAAAAATCATTTTTATGAAAGAATATATTTAGTGCATAGAGATTCTTCTATATAATCATAGAAATTGTGAAAAAAAATTCTCTCTTTATAAATGAAGAAGATTGAAGGTAAGATATGCATGGAATGAAAATTCGTCCAATTTCGCTGAAATTCGCTGAAATAATTTGAATTTTCTAGCTCTTGAACCAGAGTGTAGTTGTAAAAAAAAAATTACAAAAATTCGACAAAACTTTGAAGATTTCGACGAAATTCTACAAAACTTCGAAGATTTCGATGAAATTCGTGAAAAAAATAAAGTTTTTGGTGAAATTTGTGGAATACACAAGTAAATAATATATAATTCTTAACATGAGCAATAAACACTAAATCTTGTTAATGTTAAAAGACAAGTTTGAAACCATTATATTTAAAATATTTTGATTTATATTTGTTTTCATCATTTGTAATAGAAATTATGCATATTTTTACATTTGCGTAGAATTTTTTGAACTTCTCTAAGTCGACAATTTTTTACAGAACTTCTCTCGAGTTTCTCGAACTCTTCGAATTAATTCTAATTTTTGGAGGTCGAAGTTTGAGGTGGACTCGAATTTTCGTTTCATGAAGATATGTGCAATTGGCAAGTGACAATCCAAAAAAAAGAAGAATGAGTTGTAGCCTTGAGGAGAGATAATAGAAAGAATAAAGAGAGGAGAAAAGTAAGGTAAGAGCCTAAGAGGAGAGACATTGAGAGAAGAACAAGAAACGAGAATCATCTATTGTAATAGATAAAGAAGATCGAATATACTTATGCTTGTGATGACTAGCGAGTCAACGATCAATCGAATTAGGGTTTATGTTTGTAAGACCATTCGAGTTTGAAAATAATTTTTTTTTTTTTTTTTTATACCAGTTTGAAGTTAACGTGTACGATGTACATTAAACATTGTCAATATCAAAATATATGTTAGAAACTATTATATTTATGTTTTTATATGTGAAATAAATTTAATTATTTATTTTTCATCATTATCAATAGAAATTGTACATATTTTAGCTGTTTCATAGTATTTTTTTTAACTTTTTTAACTTTTCTAAGTTGAAAAATTTTTACAAAAATTCTTTCGAATTTCTTGAACTCTTCGAATTAATTCTAATTTTCAAACGTCAAAGTTTCGGGTGAAGTCGAATTTTTGTTCCTTGAATGGAAGGGCTACATATTTGGGTAGTGCATTCGTCATCACGTGATTTCTCCCCTTGGACTTGGAAACAAAACACTTCTACAAATCTTCCAGATTTTGTTTTATTTTCTTATTATTTTAAATGCTTCTAAGAATTAATCTTGTAATACATTTTCTTTTTTCTAATTATATTTTTTGGGTTGGTATTAAGTAATTCACTCTTTATGCAGGCTAATTATTTTCTTGTTTTTTGTACAAGAAACAGAAAATTGTATTACTTCCTTAGGTGTACTTGGCTGTACATGCAAAACAAAACTCAAAAAGAAAAGAAAGTGGCTCCCACAAACACCTATACAAGAATTGGGGGCCAACTGAACCCCTAGATTGTAACCCTTTTTGACAATTTATATGAACTCATACAAAGAGAGGTGAGGTAGGAAGATCTATATCAAACTCCTAAATCCATCTCTTTGTTATCGAAAATATGATTGTTTGCTTTTGCCAAATTACACATACAACAGCGTAACAACCACTCTTCAAGGGGCAAACACTTATTCAGAAATAAGAAATACTTGTGCAGAAGCCACCACAAGGCAGCATATTGATCCATCAATGCAAAACACCCTTAGAGAAATCACATTCTAGAAACAAGTGGCAGCAGGATTTGCTATTAATCTTGCAAAAACAACACGATATAGGTGATGATGCACAACTTTATATTCTGCATAATATCAGCGCAATTAAACATCCAATTAGCAATGGTCCACTCTAAGAACTTGGCTTTTGAAGAATCTAAGTTTCATACCTTTGGTCTTATATGTCTGTAATCTGTGGCTACTCTATGTTAGTGACCCAATTTTTTATTTCTATTTTTTTTATTTTTACTTTTTTTTGTGTTTCTTCTGCTTCTGACTATCTTCAAATTCTTTTATAAGTCCATATTGTTCCTAAATGTTTTTTATTTATTATTATTTATTATTTTTTTTATTGGTCTGTAGCTTTGATGCCATTAAGTTTCTTGTGCATTTTACTCAATGCTACTTTTTTGTTAATCATATTTCTATTTAGTATTTTGTAAATCTGTAAGCCTTTTTGCTAATCATTCTCTGGATTTGATTTTGAATATTCGATTTTTGTTGATTATTGATCTCATTTGGCATGATTTCTAGGATTTTTGGAATTCAAGAAAGTGGATATTTTGTGGAATGATCTGCCTATCACAACAAAGTGCTCTGAGAATGATTGTGGTGAACTTTTTATAAAGGTTTATGTGTCTGAAAATTTTGAGATTAAGAAATGCTGGAATCTTCTCTTGAATGAATGCCTTCAAATAAGGCATCTGATTGATTGGAAACGCAGTCATCCAGACGACCTTTATGATATATTCTGTGTGTATGGCATAGATGTTGCGTGGGAATATTTTATGAGAGTGAGTATTTTTTTCAACTTCACGCTTCTTCTGAAGCTTTAAACTGCTATTGTAGGTTGTTCCATGATTTCTAAGGTTTTAGTTTTCCTTGTGCAGAGGTTGAAACTTGCAGTCTCGGACATTGGCAAGTCTGTACTTCCAAAGCATTTGCTTCTTGTTGCAGATTGTCTTTCTGTGACTGGAGAGTTTGTTGGCTTAAATTCAAGAGGCATAAAGAAGCAAAGGGATCTTGCATCCATTTCATCTCCCTTTATGCAAGCATGCTTTTCAGTTAATCCTAAGTGTCCCTTTACTCTTTCCCCCCCTTTTTTTTTCATCTAATGCTCCAACATGCATCGTTTTGAATTTTTTGAAATATATTTTGGTTATTGTTCTAGAATCCTGGTGCTTCCTTCATCAAAGCTGCCAAAACTGGAGCCAAGGATGATCTCTTGGGGACTGTAGATGCAGTGGCATGGGGAAGACAGGTCCCAATGGGAACAGGGGTACAATTTGATATTATATATTCTGGAAAGGTACAAATCTTACTATGGTAATGAATGAGAAAAAGGGTAACAAACTCGGTATCTGCTTAGCCAAATTGTTAACTTTGCTTAAATGATAATGATATAGTGACACTAACCCATATTATTTTTACAGTAATAGTATTATATACTAATAATAAAAATTTTGTATGGCCAAAATAATTGAGGATAGGATATCCCTTTGTTTTTGATATTGTGGTATCATTTCTTTACATTTCGACTAATCCATGGGGGCTCATATCCACCCATGAGGCCAAGACCCAAGAGATCCAAGGCGTAAGACGACCCTATCCTTCTTGAGGAGTTTGGAGAATCTTGAGTGGGAAGGTTGATAGTTGAACCCACAACCTCCCTGGTCATGGTCCCTCCTTCCAACCATCTTGCCAATGCCCTGTAGGATATCCCATTTTTTTTAATTTTATTTTTTTAATTTTTAATTTTAATTTTAATTTTAATTTTAATTTTTTTTTTTTGATATGCAATCCAAGATTGGCCACAAACCTTTTAGCAAATCACTTGATTGAATTCTCCTCTAGAAAAGTCTAGTCACACTAATGCAAAGTGAAGCCAAGAGATATCATCCCAAATTTCTCGTTCTCTGACTATTCTTGAAAAGCAGAGATTTTCCTCTATTTCCATGTAGTTTGACAATTGCAAAAGTGGTTACCTCCAACAATGCTTCAAACTCCCCGAATTTGTGGCTCTATAAGTCTATCTCATTTGGAAGCAGATCCCATCCCACTTGAGCTGCCATTTTTTTTGCACAAACAAGCATTTTTCTACAAGTCAACTTTTCATGCTCAATTGGCCAATTCCATAATTTTGGCTTTAAAAGGAATATGAGATTTCCATATAAAAATGAAGTTACAAAGGGAATGAAGAATGATGAATCTTTTGGAATGAGGGAGGATTGGGAGCATAATGCTTCAAAATCCTCAAAATTCTAGAGTTTTCAAGGTGTTGCCTAGGCAGTCATCTAGGCACCAACCGAGAAATTTAAGGAAAAATGCTTAGGCGTAGTGCTAAGTAGACAATGGGGTCTTTTGTAAGTTTTTAAAAGTTTTGGGAGGTGTTTATAATTAAAAAGAAACTTTAGAAACAAACTCCCTTCCTTTCAATTAGTGAACCTTTCGTAATCCTATTCTTTCAACTTGCTCCAATCAAGAAACATCATTGAAACCTTCGACAAATTTTCAACATCCTTTGAAAACTCTCTTATGAAAGATAATGCTATAAATGTATAAATTTTTTTCTGCGTAAGCCAAGTTTAGGTTTTGCCTCGCCTAGATAGGGCAAATAACTTGGTGATTGTCTTCATGCCTTGAGAACACTGTTTTGTAGCTCTCACATCTGTTAAGTGACTTCCTAGTAGTAAATAATAGTAAGCCACCAACCTCTTCTCATACATTTTTTTAAAGGTTTCTTCTCAAAAATTTCCAACTACATCCCCTTACCCTGTTGGTATCACAATTGGCAACGGATGCATTGATTGGTTGGTTACGCATGGTCTAAAGATGGTAACTATTTTAGAATAGGTATTGAAAGCTTTAGCTACCACACCCAAGCATCCTCCTTAGAATAAAAAGGAACTAAAGAAGAGTCATCACCCATTTTAAGTTTTACAAGCTAGAGAAGATTAGGATTCAGAGAATGAGTGAGTCTCCAAGGGCTTATCGGTAGCTTTGGATAATAGGCTAGCATCTCTTGAGTTTGCTTGGATACGATGATTTGTCCTGACCACCTGAAAGCAATGGCCCAAATTAATATTTTTCCAATAGAAATTGCCATATATATTTACCTGCCAAAACTCTTTTCTTTGCAGTTTTCAAAGGAATTGTTGCCTCATTTTAATCATCTAGTGTGCCATCTTAGGCATTTTGAAGACTTTGAGAAAATACACATGTATGACATTGAAGATTCCTTCCACTAGTGTCAAACTTCCTCCTTTTGACAGGAAGCTTCTTTTTCATCAAT
This sequence comes from Tinospora cordifolia, assembly GCA_030144865.1. Lineage (NCBI taxonomy): Eukaryota > Viridiplantae > Streptophyta > Magnoliopsida > Ranunculales > Menispermaceae > Tinospora > Tinospora cordifolia. The sequence continues at coordinate 36,043 of JAJIYU010000698.1, read as the reverse complement.
CAATCTTTTGGATATTGTTTGAATGACCCTCTTCCCAAAAGTTGGATTTTGAGGGTTTAAACTTCTGGAGTCTAGGGACAACCTGAGTAATCGTTGCAGCCAGTGCCAAGTTGGCACCCAAACATGTTAGTCAAGCCAACAAGTTCCTCATGTGGTATTCATACGTATGTTACTTTACCTTTTTTTAGATTCAATTTCATTTCAGATATCCAACATAATCTTGGGTGATTCAAGGTGTATGCAGCCAGTTAACTCCTTTATCCTCAACCAAAAATAAAGAATCATTTGAAAATTGGGAATAATATACCTGGATTCCTTACTTGTGTATTTTAAATCCTGAATTGATTTTTGTTGCCATTGCAGTTTCCATTGATAATTACAAGAAAAGTCTGTCTGTTTGCTACCAAGAAGAATAGAAATCGTGATAAGATTTCCTTTTGCTATAACCCTCTATATCCTTGAAGCTGCCCTGAGGCTGACCATTGATCATAATTGAATAAGAGGTGGATCTTAGGCATCCCTGAGTTTTCTCCATTTAAGTTATAAAGCCTTTTTTAAACAGAAAAACTCTGGAAGAGTTCCATCAAACCACACCATGCATATGCTTTAGCATGGATTATTAATTACAAGAGAGCTGCTATAAATGTGCCACATGACATCCCCTTGTTGTATCTTAGCCAACAGATTTTAATATTTTGACGACCCAAAGTCCATTCGATCCCACAGTCTGATTCGATCCTTGAACTACTTCAGCTTTACCATCATGCTATGGCCCAGCCAGCCAAAAGCCATTGTTTCTCCCCACCAAACCCCATAAATTTTGCATGAAGTTCCTGTGAGTGCGTTTCTATTTTTCTATCAATTAAATGTCAAGAACCTGTTTTTGTACCCTTCTTTTATTGGTATTAGAAACAGCCTCTTTGCTTGTTTGTTCTCCTGCCTTGAGCACATTTACTATCAATTCTGTCAATTAAACAGGTAACTTTATTGGTACTTGTACTTTTGCTTCTTTTCTAACATCTTAGTTGTCTTTGTTCGGTCATGACCCTCTTATCACCCTTCCATAGAGAAAGGGAGTTCCTCTTACCAAAATTTATAGGGGTCCTACCATCTCTTTGGTATGCCTGTAGTTGTTGGTGGACATCTTTTAATCTTTTGAGACTCTGGCTAGGCTTGGTTCCACCAGGTCAAACTACTTATTAATACAATTCAGTTGACCATGTTGCTTTATGCACTTATGTTAAGATTGTGCCATTGGGAGAAAAAAACAGCTGAAAGGGTGCTATCATAAAGTTGTGTGCTTCTGTAAAGTGTGTGACTGGTTTTATGCCCTTCTTGTTTTTGTGAACTTTTAAGCAATATATTCATACAAATCTATCATTTTGGAGTCATGTTTCTATTGTTCCTCCTATTATGATTGTCCTTATGTTTGAGCTTATCCAGTAGAACTTATTTTCTTTTATTATTATCAATAAATGATACAGAAAGTTTTCAATTACTCTGTTGGTTTCCTTGTAACCACATCTGTTTAATGTACACTGCAGGTGAATGAAGTTACAAAACCTGTGGATGTTTATGGCATGTTGAGTAACACTTTGATATCTCAAGGGAAGAACACTAATGTCAAGGTATCATCTGCTGACAAAGATAAAGGAGCATGGGGCAGGTGGGCACCATCTCTATTACATAATCCTGTGGCAAGAGGAAGTCTGATATCTCAAGGGAAGAACATTAATGCCAAGGTATCGTCTGCTGAAAATTTTGTGTCTAACAAAGAAGGGTGGGACCAGATGGCACCGTCTTTATCACATAATCCTGTAGCACGAGGACATACAAATCAGAAATGTGCCTCGGATTCTGTATTAAAAGAGATCAGTTCATGGAATGACATTGTGACGTTGACCATTTCATTGCGTGAAATATTGCACAAGTAAGCAAAGGCATTACACCTGTTTGTGTTCTATAATTTTCATATCATTAACCAGATCTAAAGTTTAATGTCTACAAAAGGGTTAAACTTTGCACTTAAAATTAATCTTCAATTACTTGTTGGGCAATTTATTTTAATGGAAACGTAGAGTAGTGCAGAACTTAATAAGAACATAGAATAATTTAGAACTTTGTAAGATGAATGGATCATTAAAAGATTTTACATAAATTCATCCAACCTAAATGCACTAATTTATAAACTGTATGTTGATTTCTATGAGATTGATTGAAAGCAATGAGGAAGCAAGTTTTCAGATTGGCCAAAAAAAGCTCACTGAAGTGTATTAGGACTCACTTAATGGAGAGACGAGGCGAGACGAGACGAGGCGAATGGTGAACGACGTTAGGAAGGAATCTCATGCATGGCATAACGACAACAGAAGACGAGTAGAACGGTACGATAATGGAGAATGGGGAGTAAGAACCTACGACGAGAACAAGAAGTGGAAAGAAAGACAATACTATGATGAAACAAGATAAGCTAGGACCACTTACTGAGACAGAGGAAGACTGGTCAAGGAAGGAGGGAAAATTCAAAGAAAATCTCGGAAGGATGTGGTAATGCAACAAGATAGCGAGAAAGAAGAAGACGGGTGGATCTAGTGACTAGGAGGAAGAGGAGCAATAAAACTCAAAAAGATAAAAGAATGGAAACATCGAGACCTAGCAACAGCGACGCTAAACGGGTGACACCTAAGGAGGAATATGGTCAAAGCAGTAAATACCAAGTGAGCAGAACAATGAGAGGTGAGTGGACATACATGCCATTCTCAACAAGATACAAGTTCTCAGTTTGTTCAACAAAGGATAGTAAAGAAGCCATTATCCAAGAAGTCATGAAAACTAGACATTTCCAGCTTGCGGTGAGCAGAGAAGCGGTACACTGGATAAAGAAAAAACTCGAGGAAGCGTTAACGAAGAATGACAGAGGATGGAAAGTCCAAGTGTATCGGGGAGAACGAAACACTCTTATAATGGAAGTGATGAAAAATGAAAGGGGAAGATACATTAAGTTGATCAAAATGGTGAAAGGACAGCAACAAAGCATTGTCATCCCTGAAGAAATGAAGACGGAAGCCAGGAGAAATATGTGGAAGGCCCTGGATTTGGTAATCCAGGAGGAAAAGAAAAGGTATAGAAGAGAGGAGGAGCAAGGAAAAGAAAACCAGCAGGCGATACAAGAAAGGAAAAGAAGAGAAGAGGTAGACAGGAAGCGGAAAGGGGTATGGTGGAGAGATATGGAAGAAAAAGAGAATCGACAGAAACCACAAGCTAAAGAAAGCATAAGACAAAGCAAGGACGATGGGAAAGGAAGAAACCAAAAGATGAAGTTTCTCATTATCAGAACGTCGGATGAGACCCCCTGGCGAACGGTAGAAAGGTCAGTCCGCCAGCTACTTAAAAGGGATATTCCAATCAAGAAATTGGGTGTTGAGAGGAGCATAATATTATGCCAAGAGAAGGCTGATGTTGAAATCATCCAGTGGAAGAAATATCAAACAAAATCAGGGGGCTTCTACTTCGAGGATTGGAATGAAGAAATTGTGAAATTGGGGGAGAAAGTAGCATGCAGGAATACATGGATGGGAGTAGAAGGTATCCGGTACAAAGATTGGAATAGTCGAACCTTTGAGAAGATAGGAGAAGCCTGTGGTGGACTTCTGGAAGTTGCTAAAATGACATATACGAAGGAATCAATGGAATTAGCGTTCTTGAGATTGTAAGGCCATGATTCAGGTTTTCTACCAAAGGAGTTTGACATCTACGACAACAACAGAATCCAAGAGCTGCAACTCGTGGAGATTGACGGGGACTGGAACTCAGAAGTGAAGGAGTTGAGAAACCAGATGTTGGAAAACTTTACAGACTACCACAGGGATGAACGCACAGATAACGGTGATTGAAAATCTGGTGACCGACGGAGCTCAGAAATCGAGATAGGAAGCAGTGAAGACGAAGAAGCACAGAAGCATGATAATGGTGAAAGGAGGTCGGCGGGAAAGAAGGGAATAGGCGGCGGGGCAGGGACAAGACACAGGCGGCACAGTGGCGGTCGGCCAACCACCAGTGACAGAGGAGATGGGAGTAGTGATAGGGAGCGCCACGTAGCAAAGTTTGGGTGGACCCGAAATGCATGATTCTTGGCAAAGAAAAGTGGGCCTGGGTTGTGGACAAGGATGATTCATGGGCTGAATACAACAACGTCAAAAGTGAAGGCTTTTGGGGTGGGCCCACTGAGGTTCTAATGGGTTCAAAAACAAATTCGATGGGGCCCATGACGAATGAAAAGAGGGGGAGGCTACTGGACTATCCAAATCTGAAAGTTTACCAGAGACAAAACAAAGATCAAGAAAGGAAGCAGTAGGGGCTTCAGGCATGGCGGGAAGCCTAGGCGGAGGACAGTGAAGCAGAAGGAGAGACGGACTCAGATTACAATGAATATCTTCATCAAACAGACTTCGAAAGAGTCCCGAAAACCCAGCAAGTGGAAGCAGAACTCTCAGAAGGAGCCAGATCAAGTGGAACAATAATCTTGGAGAACGAGGAATGTAAACAAGTGCGTAAAAATTACTATGCTTCTCTCCTCTCTCTTAATGATAGTAGTAAAGAAAATTCTGATGATGGAAGTGGAGATGATACAACAAGAAGAAGGAACTTGGAAGAGAAATGAAGAAATGGGGAAGGAAACAAGACAGATAGTACTATCAGAAGGGGAGGCACAAATAATACAAGGGGCATAAAAAAATAGAGGAATCATTAATGAACATGATCGCGAGATAGATCGTGTGCGAGACTTCCTAGCGTCAATAGATTCCCAGCTGATTGAAATCAGTTGATCTGGGGCAATTGGATTGGAAGGGATATGCGTTATTATGAAGATTTTAAGTTGGAATGTGAGAGGGTGTGGGTCGGTGGACAAGTGAAGACTCATAAGGAAAATGATAAGCGCAGCTAAAGCTGATTTGGTTGCAATCCAGGAAACCAAAAAAGAGAGAATAGATGGGAAGACAGTGGTAGAGTTACGGAGGAAGCGCTTTGTCGAATGGGCAGAAGTTTCAGCTAATAGGACAGTTGGAGGAATAACCATAATGTGGGATGTGCGGAATATAGCAGTCCAAGAGAAGTGGGCAGGGATGCATTCCTTGACTATTAAAATCATAGAAGAAGGACTAGCTTGGTGGTTCACCACAGTCTATGGTCCCTGTGACAAGGAAGGAAGAGAGGAATGCCTTATAGAACTAGCAGCTATCTCAGCTAGAATTAAAGGACCGTGGTGTATTGGAGGGGATTTCAATATGGTGCGTCACCAAGGGGAGAAGAAACACTGCTGTCTGAACACAAAAAATATGGAGCAGTTTGAAGAGTGGATTCATGAAATGGAATTGCAAGAACCAGATCTTAAGAATATGAAGTACAGTTGGAGCAATGGTAGGGCCAATCCATCTATGTCGAAATTGGATAGATTTCTATTCAACAAGGAATGGGGGAACAAGTTCAAGTATTAAGGAGTTTGGGGGTTGCAAAGAATTACATCAGATCATTGGCCAATAGTTCTCGACAGAAAGGAAATTAAATGGGGACCAGCTCCTTTCAGACTTGAAAATTTGTGGCTGCAACAACCAAAGTTTAAGGAGATGATAACTAAATAATGGAATGAAGACAACGGCAGAGGATGGAAGGGATACAAAATCATGATGAAACTTCAAAATTTGAAAAGGAAAATAAGAACATGGGATAAAGGAAGGGTGGCAAAGGACAATGCTCGTCAGATGAAGCTTATGGAGACCTTGAAAAGGATTGATTTGAAGCTGGAAGTGGAAGAGAATTCAGAATTGTTAGAGGAGAGGAGGAAGGTGATAGAGGAGATACACATAGTGGAGGAATAGCCACAGATCACCTTGGAAGGACATATGCAGCATATGTGAGAAATTTAAGAAGAATATAACATGGGAGGTAGGACAAGGAAATAGAGTGGATTTTTGGGGGGATGTTTGGTGCAATACAGAAGAGTTAAAGAAGAAGTTTCCAAATGTGTTTAGTGCAACAGGGAAGCAAGGAGTAGTCTCTGAATTTAAAACATGTATGATGGAGGAGAATAGAACTCATTGGGGGTGGAACCTTCATATAAGTGGGAATGTTGGGGAGGGGCAGATTGAAGAATTTAGTGAGATCTAATCCGCTTCAAGAAGTTCATCCAAGGAATAATGAAAGGGAGGACAAACCAGTTTCGAAGGAAGAAGGAAGTAAAAGATTTTCAGTTAGATCTTTCATGAAAATTTTGAATGGAAATAGCTCTTGAAACCCAGAAATTCCAGTTGATTTTATTTGGACAGCTAGAGTTCCCATGAAAGCAAAAATTTTAGGGTGGATAGTGAGTTTAAATAAATTAAATACAGTAGAAAACCTTCAAAAGAGGTTTCCAAACTATGTTCTCAATCCCTCAATTTGTATTCTATGCAGGAACAGTATGGAAACATGCTCCCACATTTTTCAGAACTGTAAAATGACAAAACAGATGTGGAGCAAATGGGAGAGTAGATATGAAGACTACACCACCTGATGATCAGAATATGTTTCAAATTCCAGAGAGTTAGAAGCAGGAAATTTCAGCAGTATTGGAAGACAATCTGTTTTGCAGTTTGGTACAGCTTATGGGAAGAGCGGAATTCAAGAATATTTCTAGATAGATTTAAGTCAGAAAGTCTTGTATGGGAGAGATCCAATATTTTGTTCGCATCTTGGATCTCAAGCTCAAAATTAGGGAACCATTTTGGGGAGTGGTTATGTAAGGGCAACGAAATTTTGCACATGATGTAATATGGTTGTCTTGTTTTGGTGCTGTGACATCTCATCCGGCATCAATATTTTATATTTAATATAATAGTTTCTGTTTCTAAAAAAAAAAAAAAGCTCATTGAAATCCATTTCTTCTGGAATACTCTATATATCCTCAACAAAAATCAAGAAGTGTGAAAACATTTTCTCTATGGAAAAGTTATAATGGGTAAATGACTGATGTCTAGTTTCCTTTACAAGGAACTCAAATTGAGAGTGAATACTATCCTATTTGTGACCTCCCAACACTTGGAAGTTGGAATCTGTTCACAAACTCTTTATTCCAAGAATATTACATTCAAGATGAAGTGTGGGCAAACTTTGTAGTTCAATGACGCAGCAATTTTTATTTGAGCGACATTCAAGAAGTTGAATGCCAGATAGGAGTTGGTGGCATGCTTGCAATCCTTTTATGGAAGTATTGTGTCGTTAGTATGCGTAATAATGTTATAAAAACAGAAACACAACTCGAAAGGATATTAAGCTGATGGGAAGTACATGGTTTGTTGCATCTCCATTGGCAAAGGGTTACTATGGGCTGTTAATTTGGGATAGATATATGCATGTAAAAAGGTGGGGGAGGGGGGTGGGTGGGGTGTTTCACTAAGGTTTAAGGTGTACATAATGCATATTACTCTGGTGATTGATGATACTGTATATTATTTTTTCACATAATGGATGCTTGCTTGTTTCTGCTCGAAAAGGGAAAGAAATTGTGTTAACTGTTAGGTCTGTAGCCTCTCTTATGGACATCCATCTCTTTTGTCCTCAACTTTTATTTTATTTTGTTTTTATTTTATTTTTTGAAATTCTATTTGAGCTATCTAACAGTAAGCATGTGAGAAGCTCTCCAAGTTTCTATTATGTTTGGTTGGTTGAGTCCCCAACTCATCCTTTCTGTACTAGGGTTTTTTTTTTTTTTTTTCCCTTCTTTGAGAGAGGAAACAATCAATTTTATTATTATAATTATAATTACAAAACTGTACAAAGAAGATTACATACTAGATTGAAAGCATCTATCCTGACCTAATACACAATCCAGCTAGGAGAATCCATTGTCCCATTTGGCTTAAAAAACCCAAGAACTAGCTGATAAGATAATTGGATCCCAAACTGTATCCACCAATCTGTCTATCCCTGAGAAGATTCTTCCATTCCTTTCGAGCGAAACATTCCAGATTGTTGCAGAGAAAGCGACGATAGCTGCCTTCCTACTTCTATACTAGAAATTGTGAACTAAGGATCTTTGAATTGTTGGTCCAAAAGATTATTGCAGAATAATTCCTTTGAAAAACCTTTCTGTATAATTTAAGAAATAATTGATTTAAATTCTTGTGATTTCATAAGACTTGGTACATTTTTTTTCTTCCAATTTCAATTTATACTACTGTTCAACAGTTTTATGCTGTTCCTTTTCTGCTCAAGATTTTTGTTTCATCATTCAACATATCTCATGTTTTCCTTATGGGCAGGCCCTTACCTAAATGTTTTGAATTTCTTGTGTAGGTACTCTATTGATGACTCATTGACTGAAGATGATAAATCTATCTTAATGGCGGCACTGGAGTTCCATCCTCAAAGAATAGATAAGTTACGCCCTGGGCCTCAAGACATCAAGGTAGTTTTGCTAAAGAAATTATATGTTGCAGAAGCACCTGACATATTTTTAAATTATTTATTATTATATTTATTTTTTGAATTTGAAGCAATGTACCGACTGATCTGAAATCAATGGATTGCATTGTAATGCTTGCTATAAACACACCAAGGACTATTTCTTGTCGAAGCTTAAATTTTTGCAGAAGTTGCCTGGCAAGCTATTGTTGTCACAAATTCCAAACTGACATTGACTTATAATATCTCTGTTGCAATTCAAGAAAAAGAGATATTGAAGCTTGTGCTACTCTTTCTGCCTTTTTATACTTAGAAAAGTATAAATTGACTGTTTCACTGTAATTAGCTGGTATAAATGTAACTTATAATGCATGATAGAGGCTTGGGAGTGTCCTTTGTTGTCAAGACAAGGAACAGATTGACATCTCGGCTAATATTGTTGATTGAAATGGGACAATGCTGGAGTTGCTTAATTGGTATAGAATACATATGTAATGTGTAATTGGTGTGCCGCATCTTGTAAGTCATAACCTTGTGTTGGACATTCTTGATAGCTGTGATAGCTGTCTTCTGGATGAATGCTCATTTAATAAAATATGCAGGATCAGACTCCTAAATTGTAATTGCTCCATATTGTTTGCTTAGTGTGTCTTTCTGATTTCCCCAGGTTGGGCGACACCCAAATCATCAGATATCCAAGTGTTTTGTGCTGGTAAGAATGGATGGAACTGTAGAAGATTTCTCATACCGTAAGTGTGTAATGGGTGCTGCAAGATCCTGTAACCTCTTGCCAAAGATGATAGACAAACTTCGGACTATACTACTTCGAAATGATTGCTAGGAACTGTAACAGATGAGAAATAATGATTGGTGTAAATAACATCATGACGCTGGACACACTGAAGACTTTCTATTGAGCAAGGTTAGTATGTTCCTACCTGTTTATGTTTCTGTTCTTTCACTAGTATTAAATTGATGTTAATACTCTCTCCCAAAGGAACTTTAGTTGATTTTGTTACAAGCTTGAGCTAGATGGGTAATTTTTAAATCCACAAGGGACATGCTTTTGAACAGGGATGTAAGATGTATATGGTATTTTTTTCGCCCAAATGGCAGAGATTAAGGGGTTGCAAGAATTGTGATTTTAAGTTCTCTTCAGTTCAGATAAAGACCCTATCATGGAGCTAAACAAGAGACTGTCTATCTGGGTTAATAACCTATCCAAGATGGGAAAACACCCTTGAATTTTTGACGAAATAAGAGGTATATATGTTAAAAACTCAAAGTTTGAATTAACAATCAATTTTTGTTTGATGACAATTTCTGGTGAATCTGCTGTCAATTTTGTTTGCATCTGCATATCTCCAGTGCAGGTATCGTAAGCTTGTGTATATCAAATGTTTTACGGATGCTGTAATGGTGGGAGGCCGTTCTAATGCCTTGACCTTTCTAATGTGAACCTATCTATTTATGAAATGAAATATGAAGTTCATGATACATTTTATCTTGTGTGTTTGTAGAAAGTCATCAGGCAATTCTTTAAGTCTCTTCCTGTAATTGCAGTTTCATTTACTTCATCTCGGCAACCTAAGAAACCTTCGTTTTCCATGGTTGCCACCCAAAACTTAATGTGGCAGATTTACTATTGGAAACCCTATCTGCTAACTTGTTTTCACCTCCATTCTTAAAAACTTTTTGAAGGTTTTGTATTTATTCAAATGGTTTATAATGCTGACAATTCCTATATAGTTAACTGGTTGTCTCCTTAATAAAAGCTAGTGAATCACTTAGCCATTTATATATAACTTTTAAAGTGGCCTTGATATGGAACACTCACAATCTTCATCTGAAATTGCCTCTCTACCCCTTTAATCCTCGTAGAGTGAGATGATTCGTGTACTGGTGTTGTCATAAGGCGAAATCAATTGTTTCATCAAATTTCTCAACCTCTCTTAACTAGATACAAGGAAAGTGTGAAAAGTAGTTATTATAAAATGTAACTATAGCACTAATAACCTTGAGATGATTAGTCTTATGGGCGTCGATCTTTGCAAACATTCCTCAGAAGATTATTAACACCGTTGTTGCAAAAGATGCAACTATGGCAGGCACTACAACTAGCACAATACCCTTTCTGGACAATTGTAATTGCAAACAATTTTCAAAGATTTTCAGTGACTTTGTTGTCTAACAAAACAACAAAAAGTAATACATTATTGGAGATTCCTCATTAATCCACGTAGCACATTAGAAGCGAAATGACAATGACCTCTCCAAGTAACCATATGACGCTGGAAATGCCAAAAACTATCCCATCCTCAAGTAAAGAGTTAATTTGATCAGGAGGGGGGAGTGCCATAAAGGGGGAGGCCTCGAGGCTGGAGCAATACCAAGAAAGAATACACTTGTAGGCACACTAAATGTACCTCACTAAGAGTACAAGAATCCTTTACTTCACATTCATATTAGTAGGCATGTCAAGCATACGTGTATTAGCTCCAAATTTCTTTACTACTAGAGAAATGCTGGAAGATTAGGCCTGTGGCTTTTCGAAAAAAGTTATGCGAAGGTAGTAACGCTCAAGATGATAGCAACCATAAAATACGTGAAATTCTATATTCTTACAATACGTATCAACATAAAACCTATAATTCTTATACAAAAGTGCAATCTTTTGCCTGATATGGACATGTAATGAAATTATTACTAGGGAGGGGAGCAGAAATTAGGTCAATGATAAGAACAACTATGACCAAAAGCAGTCTCAAAAAGGTTCATTGCCAGTGGAAACTAACAAAGATCATTACAAGCAAACTCAGCAGCGGGTAACATGTAATCCTAGTTTTTTGGGGTTATCCTCACTAGGAGTCAAGATGAAGACCCAAGACTTCGGTCAATAACCTTAATATGACCATCTGTTTGGGAGTAACATCAGGTTTAAAAAAAAAAAAAAGAGAGAGGAGAGAGAGAGAGAGAGAGAGAGAGAGAGAGAGAGAGAGAGAGAGAGAGAGAGAGAAGAAAAAGCCTTCAATTGAGTGCCATGCAACTTTCAAAAGGTCTTCCAAAAGTAAATTTAACATTAGGATCATACACAATAGAAAAGGAACAAATAACCTTCTTGAAAAAGATCTTAGCCACATTAAACACATCCACTATTTTGTTGCAAGGGATAAAGTGAACCATTTTTGTGAACCTATTTATAACAACAAAAACTAAATCATGTCTCCCAAGAGTTTTAGGTAGCACTAGAACCAAATCTATACTTAAATCAAGTCAAGGTGTAAAAGGAATAGATAGGGGAGTGTAAATGTAACACACAGTTTTCAAAAACTAATTTTATTTTGAAATGCATTTGCAGGAAATAATTTAGGTTCAAAAATACATTTAGCAATAAAGCCTGGTTTCAAAATGATACAAACTTTATTTCTTTCAAAATCTTTTTGGGCGTCATGTTGTTATTTTTCATAGTCTAAACATTTTCCACATGAGTATATAAGTCCATGAACTAGAATAGCAACACATTAGATATCCATATAATTGAAATTTAAAACAACTAATTAATCAAAGGTCCTTGAGAAGTCTAAGGCTCAACAACCCAACATACATAAAAGATTAAACAAAATTTTCAAAAATATCCAAGTCCATGCCTGTGGACTCATCATAAAATATCCATTTAGGGACATTGTCTCCAAACATTCTCATAAATCAAGGTAAGATATCTCAACCTCCTTATAGAGTTCTCTAGTACCTAAAAAATAGATAAAGAACGAGCTCAAAGATCCTAGTAGATTTATCTTTACCAATATAAAATGACGTTTTCTCATTTTTGGCTATTTTCAACTCCTCGCGTGCTCATATTCTTACTCCGGTTCATTCTAAACCTGCACAGACATTGAATACCTTTCTCGGACATTATATTCATATAAAATAACATTAAATCATGCTAAAATGATGCAACAATGCTCTAAATGCATATTATACTAAATATAAGCAAATACACTACATTTTCTAATACACTAATGCATATTATACATAAAATACCCAAAATATAATTAGTCTACTATGCAATTAACAGTAACATCAAAATAGAAATACACCCCTGGAAAATAAAACATCACTAGCCAACATCATCCCTTAAGAACTTGGCCTCTTAGAAGTGATCAAAATCAGTAGCTCAGCTAACAACATCCTCATCTCCTTCATCATCATTAGCAGGAGGCCCATAGCAGTTGCCGTCTATGTAGGGGGCCATGCAGGGTGGGGGAGGCATCGTTTGTGCTAGTTCTAGATGGGCCACATTGAGGAACTGAGTGAGGTGTGCTACCTCATGGAGAACCATATAAAGCTTTGAAGTGGGGGCGTTAGAGGTTTGGGCCAAAGCAGGCTCTGATGGCGCAGATGTAGAAGGTGTAGCTATTGCCCTCCTCCTCTTCACCGGTGTGGTTGTCAACATCCTAAAAAAAAATCTTGGTCCTTCATCCTAAAAGTCGGCTTGCACTTGGGCTACGAGACACCTACCCTTCTACAGGGTGTTGTGATGAGTATAGGATGAGGAAGCCCAACATTTGTCTTGTCTATGCTCATTCTAATCGAGCTAGAGATGACTGAGCCAACATTTATGAAGAGGTCCCTTATGATGTAGTACACTAGGATGACTCTCTCCATAGGCACCCTATTTATAGCCAAGGGAGGTAAAAGGTTAGAGTAGAAAAAAAATAAAACCATACCTTGGCTACTAAGCTCTTGGCCAAATTAATAGGCTGGCTGTTGGTGCACTTCCATGAGGCATCCTCCACACAAAGTCTCAAGATCGAACTTCTCCAAGAGGTACTTTGGGAAGTCATCAGGGGTGGCATCACGCTCGTACCCATACCTTTGTGCCCTCACGCTCATAGGCATTGACGTAAAACTTTTGTATGATGGATATGGTGGGTACTACAAGTGCTTGGATCAACTGCTCCCAGTGTCTAATAGCAACTATAACATCTATGCCCAATCGGTGCTCCTCGTCGTGAAGCATAATACCCCTCTCAGGGATGACATGCCTAAATTTCATAATGTGCTTGTATTTAGCCTTGGCCTTCACTGCTTTGAACCTGAGTTGATCCTCAGGAGTTGTTGCCTGTGGTGTGCATTTTGGCTTGGAAGCCACATTTTTTTGTTCTAGGGGCCTGCAATCAAATTTTAGTAGAAGAGTATAATAATCATGTGAGTATAGAGTATGGGCAACAACTATAGTATATATGCAGAATTCAATGGAAGAATAGCATGCCATACAGTCAAAATAATGCATATGAGAATAAATGAATGAAATTATCATGCCCAATGCATAGAAAAATAATTACAGAGGTGAATTTAGCATAAAAATGATGATGCAATGCAAAGTAAATCAACAATTATTGAAAACTAATGACAAACCATTCAAATATGAGATGAACAATATATAACTTCACATGAAAACCCACAATGCAACAATGATTGAACAAAAACTACAAATAACCATTATCAATGAAGAAAACACAAGAAATAACTAAATTTACTCACATTATACTAGAGGGATAACGGTGAATGCAAGCGAAATTGAAATGCATAGAGGAGTAAGGGAGACTTCAACCAAAATTCATGTGAGAAATGAATAAAAAATGGCAAAATTTTTTTTGTAAAGCACGATATTATCATGGTAGTAATTGCACTACCGTGGTAATGCAAGTCTGCCCTTTTTAAAATTTTATGTGTTTGTGCCATTACCATGGTAGACTACCGCGATAATGGGTAATTTATACTACTGGTTACTGCGGTAACCTACTGTAGTAATAGTATTTGCCCAAATGATGAGGTTCTGGTTACCACGATAGGCAATCGTAGTAACCATTTGCCCAAAAATTTTACGTTCTTGTCACCATGATAACTATGGTTAAAAAAAATATAGGTTCTAGTTACCGCGGTAGACCACTATTGTAACCATTCGTTTCATGGTTACCCCCTGGTTTTCACGGTAGGCTATCGTGGTAACCTGTGGTCTTCTGATTTTTTTAACATGTTTCCTAAGAATTAAAATGCAAACCATATTAAAAATAAAAGAAAACAAAAAGAAAAATGGAAAGTAAGTGAGTTGCCTCTCACTAAGTGATATATTTGACATCATTAGCTCGACGTGGATACGGATCATTAGTCTTTCAATGTCACAGATTTGGTGCTTTGCTTTGCTCCTCCATAAAAGGTCTTCAGTCTTTCAACATTAGCCTTAAATCGATGCCCATCTATTAGACTTTGTAATTCAACAACTCCATATGGAAATACCTGTGTAACAAGAAAAGGGCCAGGTCAACGAGACTTAAGCTTCTAGGGAAATAATCACAAGCGGGAATTGAATAAAAGGACTTGTTGGCCAGGTTTGAATTCTTTCTTCTCTATCAACTTATTGTGCCATTTCTCGGTCCTTTCCTTATAAATTTGGTTATTTTCAAATGCTTCTCTTTGAAATTCTTCAAGTTCCACAAGCTAAAGTAGTCGATTCTCACCCACAAGCTTGTGCATCATAGTTAAGCTTTCTTATTGCCCAATAAGCTCGGTGTTCTAGCTCACATGGTAGATGACATGATTTTTCATACACTAGCTGATAAGGGGACATGCCAATAGGAGTTTTGAATGCAGTTTTATAAGCCCACAATGCATCATCAACCTTCAATACCCAATCCTTGCACTTCTTGCCCACTATTTTCTAAAGTATTGCCTTAATCTCGTAGTTGGAAACCTCTGCTTGCCCATTAATTTGAGGATGATAGGGCAAGGCTACCTTATCTTATACACCATATTTAGTGAGAAGGTTGTTAAATAAACGGTTACAAAAATGTGTACCTTCATCACTTATTATAGCTTGGGGTGTGCCAAATCTCGAAAAAAATGTTGTAGGCCAAGAATTTAAGAACTACTCGGGCATCATTCTCTGTAGTAGCTATTGCCTCCACCAACTTAGAGGCATAATCCACAACCAACAATATATCTTGGTTTCCATCAGATGGGAAAAAGGGTCCCATGAAGTCAATTCCCCATACGTCAAAGAGTTCAACCTCAACAATGGAATTCAAAGGAATTTCATTCTTGTTGGAGATATTTCCTTGCTTTTGGCATGCGTTACATGTCTTGACAAATTGATAAGCATCTTTAAACATAGTGGGCCTATAAAACCTATTCTCAATAACACGTTGGGTCGTTCATTGATGACTATAGTGATCGCTATAAGGAGAAGCATGATAGTCATGAAGTATTTTCTAAATTTTATCATCAGGAATGCTTCGACGAATGATCTTATAAGCATATTGATGATAGAGAAATAGATCATCCCATAAATAAAACTTGGCTTCACGTATGAAGCGCTTAAGCTAAGCACTTGATAGATCAGGTAGAGTTTTACCTCTTACTCAGTAGTTGGCAAAATTAGCGTACCATGGTGGACGGTCCATGATTGTTAAAAGCTGCTCATCATGGAACAATTCAACAATGCACATGGGGTCATCAGCAATGTCCCTAGGGAGATGAGATTGATGGTCAGCTACTATATTCTTTGAACCCTTTTATCCTTAATTTCAATGTCAAACTCTTGAAGAAGAAGAATCCATTGAGTAAGGCAAGGCTTGGCATCCTTCTTAGCCAAGAGATGACGTACTGTAGCATGATCATTGAACATTACAACATGGGACCCCACAATATAAGCTCTAAATTTGTCACAAACAAAGACAACAACAAGCAATTCTTTCTCAGTAATAATATAATTTTTTTGTACATCGTCAAGTGTCTTGTTATCATAATAGATAGCGTGAAACATCTTGCCATGCTTTTGTCTCAAAACAACTCCAATTGCATAATCACTAGCATCACACATAATCTCAAAGGGTCCTCCCTAAACAAGGGTAGACATAATAGAAGTAGACATGAGAGCCTTTTTAAGTGTAGTAAATGCCTCAAGGCACTCATTGTTGAAATCAAAGTCAACTTCCTTCTTCAATATATGACATAGAGGGTGAACAGTATGAGAGAAATTCTTAATGATTCGGTGATAAAACCCCATGTGGCCCAAGAAACTACGAACTTCACAAATTGATGTAGGTGGTTTCAAGTTCTCTATCACTTCAATTTTGTCACAATCCACCTGTAGTCTTCTAATTCAGACTTTATGTCCCAAAACTATGCCTTCTTGAACCATAAAATGACATTTCTCCCAGTTGAGGATCATGTTTTTCTCTTCACAATGGGATAGAGCCTTTTGAAAATTGATGAGGCAGCCGTCAAATGTAGCACCAAACATTGAGAAGTTGTCCATAAATACTTCGATAATATCTTCAATCATATCAACAAATATAGCCATCATGCACTGCTAGAAAGTAGGAGGTGCATTGCTGGAAAGTAGGAGGTGCATTGCACAAACCGAAGGGCATCTTTAGAAATGAATAAATACCATAGGGGCAAGTAAAAGTTGGTTTTTCTTGATCTTCAAGAGCAATGACAATCTAATTGTATCCCGATCTTCATGAGCAATGCAATTAGTATAGCACCTGATCTATAAATGGCAAAGGAAAGTTGTCCTTCTTTGTGGCTTTGTTCAATTTTCTGTAATCAGTGCAGACTCACCAACCTGTGGTGGTTCTAGAGGCAATAGTATCACCCTTATTATTTGTAATCACAATGATTCCTCCCTTCTTTGGTACCACATGATGAATTTGAAATAACATATATATTACCTGCCTTTAGCCACTTCATCACTTCTTTCTTGACCACTTCTTTCATGATAAGATTAAGTCTTTGCTGATGCTCTACTATATTGTGGGACTAATGCCCCATATATATTCAATTGTCTACCCAATGGCAGACTTATGTTCCCGGAGCACTTGTAGTAACTTATATTCTTGAATAAAAGTCAAAGAAGAAGAAATAATGACTGATAAGGATGGGGTTCCACCCAAATAGGCATACTTCAAATGATCAGGAAGAGGTTTCAAATCAATGGCCTTAGGAACTTCTTGAGAAACTTCAGATTGGGAGAGATCAAGCAACGGAGTGTTAGTACATGGCTCAGGTGTGAAGCTTCCAATGCCAGAACATTTTGTCTCTCATTTCTGTTATGGGTTGGGAAGAAGAAATAGAACAAGAAATGCACCCAATTATACATCTTGAGGGCTAAATTCATCCACTACTTCAACAATGAAAGAATTGATCACATCCATCCTCTTGCATTCATGTAAATTACTTGGGAATTGCATTGACTTGTAGAGGTTGAAGACCACTTGCTCTTCATTCACTCTCAAAGTAAGTTTGACCTTGTGTACATCAATAAGGGCATGTATTGTAGCTAGGATTGGCCTCCCAAGAATCAGTGGTATCTCCCCATCTTCTTCCATATCTAGAATAGCAAAATCTACTAGAAGATAAAATTTATCAACTTTGACTAACACATCTTCAATGATGCCCCATGGATAAGTAATAGACCTGTCAGCAAGTGGTGGGTTCGATCTCTAACATCCACCATCTTCTGCATACTGACATGGGCATAAGGTTGATATTCGCTCCCAAGTCACAAAGTACCTTCTCAAAGATTTTTGAGCCAATGTTACATGGAATAGTAAAGTTCCTTGGATCTTTCAATTTCTAAGGAAGATTTTTCTGAAGGATGGCATTATATTCCTCTGTAAGCTTCACTGTTTTGAAGTTTTCCAATTTTCGCTTTCTAGACATGATCTCCTTCATGAACTTGGCATAGTTAGGCATTTGTTGTAATGCCTCTACAAATGGGATGTTAATGTGAATCTTCTTGAACATTTCCAAGAACTTGGCAAACTGTTCATCCAATTTCTTCTTTTTAAATCTTTGAGGAAAGGGTTGTGTTGGAAGTTCAAGGTGTTTGCTACCTTGAATGGTTATTCTAGGAGTTTTCACATCTATTTTTTGTTTATGTTTTTTCTTCTCTGTCTCGATGGGTTGTGTTGGTGCATCCTTCTCAGAACTATCATTCTCTTCAATTATAACAGTGGGGCTGGATGGGTGGGCTGGACCTTGTATTTCTTTTCCACTTCTGGTTATGATTGCCTTGCAGTTTTACTTTGGGTTTACTTGAGTATCACTAGGGAAGGAACTTCACTACTAGCTAGAGAATGCTTGCGCTAATTGTCCCATTTGAGTTTCAGGGCTCTCCATTGTGTCAGTCATGTTCCCCATTTACATCCCAATCTTGAAACACTACTGTCAATCTTATCCATTCTCCCCGTTAATTCGTTGAAGAAGCGACCTTGTATGTTCATTATTTCATCCATTTTATCTTCTAAGGATGACTTCTTATCATGTAGATTTAACTAAAGTACATAACCTGGTGGTGCTTGCTGTACATTTTTATTGTTTGCATATGAAAAGTTCTTGTGATTACGAACACTCGGATGGTAGTACCTAGGAACAAAGTTTCCATGTCACTATCCCTAAAAGTTGCTGAAGCGGTTTACTGCATTCAACTGCTCTATGGATGCTTCTTCTTTAAAGGAAGCATCATGTGCTTTGGCTATTGCTAGGATTAATTGATTATGAGAGGTCTGAAACTATCTACTTCCAAGCTTCTCGTCTCGCATATTCATTTGGGGAGTCATGGATGCTATTTGAGTTTGTAAAGTTGTAATTTCATCAACCTATGAATGCCAACCCTTTTTAACTAGATCCTCTTTTTGTACCATGTCCATAACCGTTTGTTGCCATATCTTCAATGAGTTGTGTGGCTTCTGTTGTGGACTTTCCCATCAAGGAGGCAAGGATCCTATAGCGGTTGAATCTACCAAAGCTCTAGTAGGTGGTGTCAAACCACTGTAAAACATCTGAACTTGGAGCCATGGAAGATAGCCATGGTGAGGACATCTTCTCGATAAATCTTTGAATATCTCCCAAGCTTCATAAAGAGATTCAAAGTCTAACTGCTTAAAAGAAGTTATCTCACCCCTAAGTTGGTGTATTTTAGCTAGAGTGAAATATTTTTGAAGACACTTTTGACCCATTTCTTCCCAAGTGGTGATGCCACTTGGTAAGAGAGTTTGTAGCCATGTCCTTTCTTTATTCCTTAGAGAGAAGGGAAAAAAAACCTTAATCTCAATTGATTTTCAATCACTCCATTCATCTTGATTGTATCACAAATCACCATAAATGAGTTCAAGTGTGCCATTAGATCTTCTATAGCCAAACCCCCAAATTGTTGTTGCTTGACCATAGTGATTAGGGTTGGCTTCAACACAAAATTATTGGCATTGATGGATGTTCTTGCAATTTCAGAGTGGTTGTTATTCAACAGATTTGCCTAGATGTCTTTGACAAGTCAGGATCCCTCCACTCAGTTGAGTCTCTACTCATCAACAACTGTAACACCATAAGCAAAGAAAAAGAGATCAAGTATATCCAATGAATTAAAGAATAATTGAAAAGACAATAAAAATAAAAAGAAAATTGCTTCAGTTAAGATTTAACCAAGTTCAATTGGTTCTAAGATCGTTGTACACCGTTTCCCGGCAACGGTGCCAAAAACTTGTTGGTGACACTATAAGTGTATAGTATCACAATAGTAATAATTGATTAGTAAATTGAATATCGTCCTTAAGGAACGGTTAAACATCAACAATCTTGAAGCCCAATCTACTATTAGTGTCAATTTTATTAAGGCTGTGAATCAAGTGTGAATATTGTAAGCTTAAATCAAATTTAAATCAAAAGAATGATAGATCCAAAAACTACATCAATTAAGTTTCTAGGATAGTAAAATCTCATGTAATCTACCTTAATTATTATTTTAATTAATCTTTTTCATAGTTTTGTAGGTTTTATCACATGCATTTAAAACTCCCTTCTGTGTTATTTTAATATCTATTAGTCAAGTTCCTAATACCTTCTCCCTTGGTGTACAACAAAATAACTAATTGTAACACCCTAGCTCTCGTTTGTAGTTCTATGATGAGTTGTTGGGGTTGCGAGAGGAGATGGCATTCCCATTCGGTAGGAGACCCCAGACTCAGGTTGTTCGCCGAGAGCCGAAGGCTACTTAATTCCTTCTCTTTCTATCTATTTCATGCTTCAAAGCCTTTCTTTCAAATAAGTTATAAAATCAATTTAAAATACACAATGATCATTAAAATGCTAGTTTGTTTGTTAGTAAAATGAGATTCATCAAGAAAATGTATGCAAAAATTCTAAATACTTACAAAATCAAAATGAAAGCATATTTAACAAAGTAAAACACTTTGCAACAAATTAATAATTTCAAAATCATTTTTAAAGCATACTATGAAGACACAAATATGGCCCAACTGGCCTAAGTCCCGAAACATTTAATTTACATGTGAAACAGTTTGGAAGATGGTGGGTACATGCCCAGTTTAAATCATTTACAACAAAATGATAAAACATTAAACCAAAAACTATGACAACCTCCCAATCAAGTCTCACCCAATATGATGGGTTCGCATGGTTGGTCACTCTTGCAGTATCAATGATCACCTGTAATGAAATAATGGGGTGAGCTCGAGAGCCCAGTGGATCATCCATACATATCACTAGCATTATACAAATCATAATACACAACATGCAAACACTTTCATTACATTTGGGCATTTCAAACGCTTTATTGGTCATTCTGTCAAGTTTCAAAGATTGAAAGAACTCTACTCTCAGTGTCCCTGTGTGGTCCAGGAGCGAATCCAGGGGTAACGCCCGAGGGCTAGTTACCTTTTGACACCATGATCTAAGGAGAGAGGTCCTAAGTAACTCACAGTCCGACAGATCAATCAGCTGTCGTAGCCAGCTTGGGTGGGATACCCACGATGACGCTATGCAGCCTATCATCGCCCTGATATGTAGAGTTATAAAATCTTAATTTAATCTTCTTTAGTTTCACATTCCATTCCAATCCACACACAGTCATCATAATTAACATTTCAAGTAAACTAATTAGATATGTTCGACCATTCACAAAGATCAAGGCATGAATTCTCTATCTATGCATGTTGTAATACAGGTAACAAAACATTATGGATACACATCAAGTCATTCCAATCAAGATCAATCGAATAAGTCCTAGTATGCTTCTAAATACATAATAAGCTAACCAAACATCATGTTATGCATTCAAAATTTGAATAATATTAGTGAGCAAGGAAATCCCGCCCACCTGATATTCAATTCCCTTGAGTCGTTGCTCCTATCTGTAGTCGCCTTAGATCTTTAATCTATAAGATTTCAATACCAAGGTTTTGTGAGTCTAAAGCATACATAGCGTGATCAAATCATAGGTTGATGTCCCTTACATAGGATCTCATAGTGTACACAAGATCAGAACGAAAAACTAAGTCTAGGATGTATTACCGTGGTTGATTACTATGGTAACCAGTGCGCAGACTAGCTTTTTGCAATTTGTTACCACGGTAACCAGTGTGGTTTGTGTGTATTCGTATGCGTTACCACGGTGACTACAAATTTTTTTCCCAAAATGTGATTCTCACGTATGCTATCCTATTTGTGGTATTTATGCTTAGATTACACATCTTACACCCACAGTAAACATTTAAAACATGAATAGATCGGAGAAATAACGCTATACCTTGCGCTATTTGCTTTCTCCTTTTTGTTCACCTTCAACACAACACCCCAACCTTCAATCACTTATATTTTCATTCCATACACAACATCCGTACTCAGAATACACCAAATAATAGTGATTGAACACTCATTCAAGAGGAGAAACATGGCTCACCTGGTTAGTTTTTGTGCAAGATGTGAAACCCCCAATTCTTCCTTGCTTGGTGTAGTTCTTCTTCCCCTTTTGCTTGAGAAGGAGCTGAGAATGATTTGAGTGAGCGAAATTTGTTGAAGAACTCAGATGGAAACAAGAGAAATCGAAGTGAACCAATCTCTTGAAGAAATCACAAGCTTTGAGAGAGAAACGAGTTTCTTACGTAGGAATTTCTTTATATTGTCTCGCATTATCGTGGTAACTAGTGGAAAACTTTATTTTTTTCTGAATTTTTCGTCATTACTACAGTTATCACATTTTATTACCGTTAATCACGTAAATGCACCATTTTTGCGCATTTTCTTGTGATTTTCGATTTCATGGTATTTTTGTAATTATTCTAAATTTACTTACACATATTTCATGCAATCATAGGTTTAAAATACTATTTTTATTTATTTATTTAATTATTTGTTGTTTAAATCGTTGTAAAATATGTGGCGATCTTATTAAATTTTCGGGGTATTACACTAATGTAGTAAAATCTATTTTCACATGCAACCTCCTATAAAATCAACGACCTCCCAGTTCAAATGATCTGTCTAGGTCTATACATTAATGATCAAACCATCAAAACTCTCTATCCAGTTAGTTTAACAGTCTAAGATCCTTCTATCTATTGCCAATAAATACAAAACAATAAGAACAAAACATATAGAACAAAACATCAAAATAGATTAATCAAAACACATAACTAAGGGTTCTAACAATTAAAATTACATCGTAGAATTGAAATGTCTAGCCTAACATAGTGTAGAGAGTACAAAACAAAGAATTGATAAAAATAGAAATCACACTCTAGTCTAGATTTCTTCTTTCTTTCTCTTCTTTGTTCTTTGCTCCAACTCCTTCTACTACTAATGTCCAAAACTCCCTAAAACCCTCACACACTTATTTATTTATATCTGCCCACTCAAGATTGCTTAACACACATTTAAAGAACTAAAATTGCCTTTTTTTATTCACAGTACTACGATACTTGATCATGGTAGTCTAGGTGAAACACAAATTTAAAAATTTTGCGAGTTGTCAAAGCTTTGAACTACCATGGTAATCACCCTATTTAGCCAATACGTCCTCTTGTTACCGCGGTAGGTTACTGCGATAAACATTCTGCTCATTAGAATGCTATTTTGGTTATTGCGATAGGCTACCATGGTAGTGTATTCTTGCTATGTATCTCGTTCTTGTTACCGCAGTACTGAATTCATGCATGTTTGATCATTTTGACTACCGTAGTAGGCTATGCAGTGTATTTGCCTAGGTTTCTCTTCTTTCCATGTTCTGGTTACGACGGTAGTGTGTTTCTCTACCTTGGTAATTAGTGGATTCTTGCCATTTTAGGTCTTTTTCCATCTTCTGTCCTCTTTGTACCTATTTTTACTCATCATGGACCTGCATAGACAACAAAGAACATCTTCTTAGCATTAAATCACAAATACAAACACATAAAACCATATTGAAGCTCTCTAACTATGTAAATCACGTGCAAATGCTTATATTAGTGCTTAAGTACCTATATGTAAGTAAATATATCCTATTTCCTTCTCAACCCATTCAAAACATATGCAGAATGCCTATAGTATAGTTAGTATGCTATGCAACTAACAAAGGTCAACCCTTTCAACAATTTGGAAGGTGATGTATCATCAATTTCTCACAAGCGAACCCTAACACTAAAAGCACACCTAATAGAGGGGTAGTTAGGTGTTACTAAACTAATAAGATTTGTTTAAAATGTTAACAAATAAAACAAACAATATATACAGCAAGATAAGCAAGTATATAATGGTTTGGTCCCTCATAAACCTACTCCACTAGCCTCCCCACTTACGGTTTTCTTACCTAGTTTTATTTCTAGCTAGCCTCTATTCAATAAGAACATGAGATCAATCCTATACAAACAAGACCTCACACCAAATCCTTGAACCTCACCTAGCCCAAGTGCTAATAAACATTTTAGTAGTATTTTGCAGCTATTTTTGGGGCCATGAATGCATTATTATACATGTTTATATTAGTTTTGAACACTTTTAGTGTGTTGGTAAATTTTGTAACTTTTTGGTATTTTTAGTTTATTTTTTTATTTTGTTTTGCTTTAGGATTTTTGATACAATAAATGTTTTAATCACATGTTTGATTTGGTTTTATAGGTGTTTTGATAATTAGAGAGTTTATTAAAACAATCAAATTGCAAACAAGAGGCCTAGATGATGGTTCACAACGACAAGATATAGACAATGCGTTAATGTGAGAGTCACAGTGCTAGAAATGGTCCGATTGTGCTACAATTTCTACATTTGTACAACATTTATAATTTTGACATATTTCACTAGTGTTAACTTGGAATTGGTCCTGCATTTTCTTGACCCTCAATATCATCCAACTTCATCAATTATAGAGTCTTTTTGAGCAATCAAGATGCCTACCGATCTCTTACAATGAGCAATAGCTCCCTGAATTTCTCAATCTCTGAATTGGTGCTATTGCTTCTTCTTAGGAAATTTGCCTCATAAAACCTACATGAACTAACACCAGATAATGAAGAAGAAAAAGAAGAGAATGACAAGAAGGAAAAAGAGGATGACTTGATTCTTGAACCCTTTTTCTTTACTAATGAGAAAGATCTACTTCTGTTGGTACCATTACTCATTATACAATCTCCATCTATGCTTTCTTTATCAGTACCTGTCCTAAAAGCAATAGTCGAAATTGTATAGTAGATCTAGATAGTACGTGGATCTAAGTTTATTTAGATGAAATTATTTTTATTTCTTTTATTATTAATAATATTTTTCCAATTTATTTATGATCATTTTCCATGCATGTTCATTTAATCTCTTGGTCATGGGTCAAATGAACGTGGATTTAGAGGGTAACCCTTAATAAAAGGATTTTTGGATTGGAATATAAGAATTATAACATAATATGTCTATGCAATTGATAAATTTATAGTGAATTGTGAAATCATAGGTAAATCCTAAGAAAAAAAATTGCTTATGTATTTAAAATGATCAAGACTAATTATTATTTGAGGAAATTACATAATATAATGTTATTTTTAAAAATATTATCAGAAATATTTATGGAAACTTTTTTGTTTTCAATATTGTCAACATTATTGTTTTATTTACAACAATACCATATTCAAAAAGAGGCATGTTATACTATGCCTTATATTTGAATAACTACATACCATATTCACTCAAATCCAGCAATGCCATTCTCGCGATCATGCCCTAGTTTCTCGTTCTTAACCTTTTGCGACTGTGATTGTGCCCCAGTTTCTCATTCTTGAGCTTCTACGACTGTGTTTATGCCCTGGTTTTTTGTTTCTGCTAATAGTGGTCTGCTAGTAGTTTCTTTGCTCATCAATCTTTTTTCTTAAACAATAGTTTCGGCTTTGCTCATTGTTCTTTGCTCATCTTTGATTTTTGTATACAAACAGTGAAATCTTCAGTGATGGAGAATGTTATTACTTATTAGAAGAGGATTAGTAAGAGTATAATGAATGTTGAAAATTCAAAGAGTAAAAAATGTGCTATACAAATTGTGGAAACCCATGGCAAACAAGCTACATGAACCTCTGGCCGATCACATTGAAAGAAGAAGAAAATATCTAGAAAATAGTAGGAGGTTGCCAAAGTGAAGAAGACAACGTCCACTATTGTCAATAAGGTACTAAAATATACCAAAAGTTTACAAAAAGTATACAATGTTATTCTTGCAATCTTAACTGTCATCATGTTGTTTTTGCATTAACTTATATTAACATGCATTTCAATCTCAATTTTTAATATGAATGTAATTATATTTTCAGAGTTTGGTTGTTTTGAGTAAACTGTTAGTATAATATACACTATGTACACATAATATACGAATTATATACCAAGATTGTATATGCACTAGGTGTACGTCAGTGGCAACCAATTATAAGTGTCATTTTTGAATGAGAATGAAATATGTTTTAAGTCTACTATTGTATATGTGTGACTATTGAATTTAATTTAATTTTCAGAGTTTGGTTGTTTTGAGTTAAACTGTCACTATAATATACACTCTATATACATTAAATATATAGATTGTATATGTGTTACTGTTATTGTTATTATTTTGAGTAAAACTTTTTATGTTTTATGTAGGTCTATAAATACAAGGTGAACCTAGAAAATTATTATTCAACAAGAGTTGGGTTTCAGATTCATCTAGGTGCCATTGACGTCCTCAAATCCAAGCTATCTGAAGTGCAACTACAAAAATTTAGGTCTACTTGTTTCGACCTTCTTGGACATGCCCCCAACTGTTTGACAAGTTCAAGTTGTAAACAACCTTCTCTTGCATAAGGTGGTACAACCTATAGAAAATGAGCTGTGGGTGAAGATTAATGATGTCACAATGAAATTTTCTGTCGGTGATTTTGGCCTCATTATGGGCTTAAAATGTAAAGGTAACACAAGACGTTTAGCAATGGGGGCACAAGGTAATGGTTTTAAAGAGAAATACTTTAGTGGTATACAATAGATAAACAAGCAATCTATGTGTGATGCACTTGTCTTTAGATGTTGGTGCGATGATGATGATGCCGTGAAACTTGTCATCCTCTTTTTTCTCCATCGTTTTCTTTTTTCCTATAGGAGTGATAAGTTAGTCTATGATGTACATTTTGAGTTAATAGAATAAGGAGAATTCAATAACTACCCATGGGGTAGGGGCTTGTATGAATATAATTTAGATTCTCTAAAAGGAATTTTTTTATGTGAATGAAAAACGGGAGGATGCCAGGAAGGCAAAATACCTCGTTGATTATAGATTGATCGAATTCCCCTTAGCCCTTCAAGTATGGTTTTATGAGTGTTGCTCATTTGCTAATGGTTAGTATGCTATATACTAGGTAATCATCACGCCCTTCCCTCTATAATCCACCAAAGATCTTGAAACATTAGTAAAATAGTAAGCCTAAAAATCAACGTGGCTTAGTGAGTAGTAAGACCAGCATGTCACCCATAACCAACATTCCAAAACAGTGCATCTATGCATGAGCAGTAGAAATTATATAAAACTTGAATGCATGACATAGTATACAAGCAGTTATAAATAGGGCAACAATTATAGAAAACATCTCAAATACATGCTGGTTAAAAAACTATATTTAGGCTAGGGTTAAATCAGCAAACCCAACCTATGGTCATCGCTCGAGCGGGTCTTGAGTTAGGCGTACTGGCCATTTGAACGAGTTGTGAGCTAGACATACTCATCGAATACCCTAGCCCTGACGCTCAACCCTCAAATGCCAGACTCGAGTGAGTTTTGAGGCTAGGCACGTTGATCATATTCCCTAACCCTAACGCTCAACCTTCGAGTCTAATCCCAATCGCATCATGTACCCTGACCCTGACGCTGGGCCCTCCAGCCTATGGTCTCATTACTCATATACATCTACACATTTCAAAATCAATTAGATGTATCTCAATCTCATGAAACCATTTAAACCATGTCATTTCACACAAGTTTTATGTAAGGAACACAAGTCACAGAAAACACCTGAATCAAACTACTTACCTCGGGTCCTGTGCATTGATGTCCCGTCGACAACCAGCCCAATCCCATAGTGTTTACTCAAATCTGCATTATTTAAACTCAATTGTATTTCTCTTTAGGATGTGGTTTAATCCCTGATTCTACTGTCCCTAATCAGTCTCAAGCGACCCAGATTCGATTCGGTCAAATTCGGTTGATCAGAAAAACTTGATCAACTAGTCAAACCCTGTCAAAATTGGTCAACATGATCAATTTTGGTCATCTTTGGTCAATTCAGGTCAAATTAGGTCAAAATTTGGCCAACTAGGCCAAAATCCCTAAATTCTAATACTTAACTCAAATTCAAGCCTTTTGTTATCTTTGCGTAGTGAATTTGTCAATTTTTCTACGATAAATCTGTAAGTATAATTTGTGTGAAACTTTCCAAATCTCATCTACACTTCTTAAAAATTCATCAAAATTTTAGATTCTGATTTTTGGACACCATTTGCTATGGTTTTTAAGTGTATTAACAGGGATTATAAAATCCTGTATCTCATGTGACAGACAGTCAAATGGTGCATCAATTGACCCCTTTACCCAATTTAGATTAGAGTGAAATTTGGTACACATACCTTGACATGTCTAGTGACCTCTCCACCAAATTTTAGCTCAAAACACCGATTTTTGTTTAGTCAATTAGTCTCCTACATTCTCCATTACGTAACAGATTTTTCAAATGTTCAAGTTTCCTATGGTTTTGGAGTGCCTAAACATCTCTATTGCTCCACTGATTTGAGGCCCTACGTTACATATTTTGTATAACTTAGATTCTTAAATATTGATAGTTCAAGTTTCATCTCAAAAAAGCAAGCAACCATGGCTATAATCATTCCTAAATTCACCTTACAACTTAGCACATATATCAACAGTTCAAAATATTTTTCAAGTACCAGATTGTTACATGTAACTAGGCATCTTTGCATGGACATAAAACTATGTATATAGAGACTCAGGAGTTGGGGTTTATACCTCCTTGTAGCCTCTAGTTTGAGGTTTAAAATGCCTAAAATGTCAGTCAAAACAGAAGTCCTTAGCCGCTTCAAATGATGCCTCAAAACTGGTTCCAAAACTGTCTTTTATTGGACCTATTGTAATAGTTGATCAACAGTCAACTTTAGTGCCTTATAGAATAGGTTTAAGACTTTGGTTTTTGATTTCCACCACTTGGACATAAAAGTACAAAAGATAAGGAATAAAACAAGGGGTTTTACCTTAGGAATGGACCTTGAATGGGTCAGGAATCACCCCTTTGAAGTTTACCCCAACATAGTTTTCTGCAGGTTTCCAGCTGCAACAGTGTCGAACAGCCGTGTTCGTTGTCGTTTCAGTCTCAAACGAATGTGGGATTCGACCAATGGCCTATGCAAAGTTGTAAAGGGTAGTAAGGGCTTTCCAAAGAGCCTAGATTACTAAAAATAGACTCCAATTGAGGGAGAAATGGAGTGTGGAAGTTAGGTTGCATAAACTGGAAAATAAAAATTCCGCTCAAGAATGGAGGTTTTGTTGCAAGTTGAGGTGGCCTTGCATGAAAAATGAGAGTGCCATGCGTCCATCCATGTGGCCCATAAGTTGTCATGCAAGGTGCCTTATTGTCGCCATGTATCGGCTGAGTCAGAGGGGTTATTGGACTGGCAAAAACTACGGCTTAGAACCATGGACGAACATGGTTTTCTGCTGAAAAACAGTGGAATTTGTAGGAACTTTTGAGCAAAATTGAAGAAGAAGGTTGGGACGTGTGGGCCAGCCCATGCCCCAGCCCAAAAGTTGGCCCATGCATCCTACGTTTGGGAATGGTTTGGGCTCGCGCCTAGAGCCCGAATTGCACGGGCCCCTGGCCCATGCAGCCGAAATTCAAATTTTTTTCCTTTATTGTTATTGAATTTACTACTCCTCAATTTCTTCAAAATTTTCAATCATACACCAATTTTAATATTCACACATTTATTTTTCAAAATTGAATATTCTACCCAAAATTTGTATTTTCTCCCAAAAATTTCAGTAATTACACCAAAAATTCACTAATCATTCCGAAAAATCATATTTTCTTCAAAAATTATATTTCCACTATAATTGATGTATTCTCTTCCCTAAATTGTATTCCTCAATTATTCTAATTTTCTTCAATAAATAATTTAAAAATTAGAAAAAATTAAAAAATTTATGTATTTTCATTAAAATTTCAGAAAAATACATGAAAACGCATACATCGAACCCATTAATTTGTACGTGAAAAATATGGGTCGTCACAGCCTCCCCTCCTTATAAGAAATTTTGTCTTTGAAATTTACAAATGCTGCAGAAACTACAAGTCAAGGAGCAGCACTCATCAACTCAGGTTAGTATCGGATCATGAAATCATCTCTCCCATATATCCTGCTCAGCACAATGGAATTGCCAGCGTACTCGTACCATTGGTATCTCCTTATTGAGCAACTTCTTCATAGCTCGATCGATGATGGGCCACAGGCATCTCATCTTATTTGCTGTCCTCTCGCAGCTCAATATGCCTCCAATCGATTATATGTGAGGGGTCGGGGTGGTATTTCTTTAACATAGAAAAATGGAATATGTTACGCACCCCCGATAGTTGTGGTGGAAATGCTAGCCGATAAGGAATGGGCCTATCCTTTCAAGGATCTCGAAAGGCCTAATATATCTTAGTGCTAGCTTCCCTGAAATCTCGAAGACTATTTGCCCCTTTCAAGGTGAAATGCGAAGAAGGACATGGTCATCGACATCAAACTCAAAGACTCTTCTTCAGTTATCTACATACTTCTTCTTTCAGTCTTGAGCTGCTTTCATATTCTTTCAAATCCTCTGTATTTCCTCATTCTACTCCTGTATGAAGGCAGAGCCCAAGATTGCTTTGTCACTAGTCTCAGGCCAATGGGCATGTGATCTACATGGTCGACCATATAACACCTCAAATGGTGCCATCCGGATGCTCGACTGGTAGCTATTATTATAAGCAAACTCGCATAAGGCTAAGTGATCCTCCCAGCTACCACCAAAGTCCTAAATACAAGATCACAGCATATCCTCAAGAATCTGAATCACACGCTCAGACTGACCATTAGTTTGTGGATGGAATGTTGTACTAAGGCTCACCTTCGTCTTCAATTGAGCCTGTACTGCTAGCCAAAAATAGTATATGAACCTAGCATCTCTGTCTGATACTATGGATAAGGGAACCCCATGGAGCCTCATAATCTCTCTAATACAAAGTCGGCTCAATTGCTCCATTGAATCCTTGCTATGCATAAGATGAAAGTGGGCAAACTTCGTCAAATGATCCACAACTACCCAGATAGCATCACGTTTTCGCTGTGTATGGGGTAGTCCTGTAACAAAGTCCATAGTGACGTGTTTCCACTTCTACTCTAGTATATATAAGAGCTGTAAAAATTTGTCGGGTCTCCGGTGCTTAGCCTTAACCTGCTGGCATGTATCACATCTTTGGATGAAGGCTGCTATGTCCCATTTCATCCCAGGCCACCAATATGTGCGTTTACGTCTTGGTACATCTTATTGGCACCCGGATAAACAACATGTCTCAAGTAGTGTTGTTCCTCAAGCACACTGCATTTTAGACTAGCATCGTCTGGTACCCACAACCATCATCTGAACCTCAGTGCACCCTGTGAATCAAGTGACCACTCCCCACAAGAAGTGTCATTTGCCCAAGCCCTGAACGAATCATAGTCTACATCACGAGGCTATCCCTCTATGATCTCTTAAACCTATACTGGTTGGGCTGTAATCTATGCACTGATTCTGGCTTCAGAAGATTACTCATGGATACTCATAATCCTGGCAAAATCAATTATCATCTACTCATGAGACATGTGTCTAGCAATGCATTCAGTCTTGACCCATTTTCGACTTAAAGCATTAGCCACTACATTAGCCTTCTCCGGGTGGTACTCAATACTGAAGTCATAATCCTTTAACAGCTCCATCCATCACCTCTATCTCATATTCAAATCATTTTGTGAAAACAAATATCTGAGGCTCTTATTATTTGAATAGAGCGTGAAACGCTTGCC
Organism: Tinospora cordifolia; assembly: GCA_030144865.1. Taxonomy (NCBI): domain Eukaryota; kingdom Viridiplantae; phylum Streptophyta; class Magnoliopsida; order Ranunculales; family Menispermaceae; genus Tinospora; species Tinospora cordifolia. Next base: position 4,174 of record JAJIYU010000698.1, on the reverse strand, counting down.
ATAAAGGTAACACCGCCATATCTTGAGAGTGAATACTACCGTTGCTAGCTCTAAGTCATGTACAGGATAGTTCCTCTCATGATCTTTCAAGTGTCGGGAGGCAAAAGCTATAACCCTATCATCCTACATCAATACACAGAACAGGCCTATTAATGTATATAGTCAGCTCTCGGCCGGGCTCTGGCAATACTAGTACTAGAGCCGATGTCAATCTCTGCTTAAGCTCAAGAAAGGTGTCCTCGCACTTGTCAGTCCACACAAATGGAGCAACCTTCTTGGTTAGCTTCATCATTGGAGCTACAATCCTCGAGAAGTTTTGGATGAAACAACAATAATAACCTGCCAAACCCAAGAAGCTACGGATCTCAGTCACTGTGGTAGGTCTTGGCCACCTGATAATTGCTTCGACCTTAGTAGGGTCCACAGAAATACCCTCAGCTCTAACCATGTGACCCAAAAATTGGACCTCTGACAACCCAAACTAGCACTTACTAAACTTAGCATATAATTATGCTCTCTTAGGGTCAGCAGTACGATCCTCAAGTGTTCGGCATGCACCTCACGAGACCTCAAATAGAACAAGATATCATCAATGAAAATAATCACAAAAGCATTGATGTATGGCCAAAACACCCTCTGCATAAGGTCCATAAACATAGCCGGGGCATTTGTCACGCCGAACAGTATGACCAAGAACTCATAGTGCCTATATCTAGTGAGAAATGTAGTCTTCGGCACATCTTCTTCCCTAACTCTCAACTGATGGTCCCCAAATCTCAGATCAATTTTCGAAAACACCTTGGCACCTCTAAGCTAGTCAAATAAGTCGTTAATACCTGGGAGGGGGATACTTATTCTTGATCGTTACCTTGTTCAGCTGCCGGTAGTTGATGCATAAATGAAGGCTCTCGTCCTTCTTCTTCACAAATATAACTAGAGCACCCCAAGTGACAGACTAGGAGAGATGAACCCCTTACTCAACAACTCTTCCAGCTAGACCTTCAACTCTTACAACTCCATAGGTGCCATGCGATAAGGAGAAATCGATATGGGTCATGTCCTCGGAATGACCTTGATGATAAAGTCGATTTCCCTCTTAGGGGGCAAGCTAGGTAGATCCTCAAGGAACACGTCAGAAAAATCTTTGACGACAGGGATCTTATCAATGCTCTACCATGAAGGTGCCTCATCTATGGTTGTCAAACCGGCTAGAGTATCAATTTCATGCTGCGTCACCAATTTACCATGAGTACTCTGCTTATCTGAAGTTCTCCCTTGAAAGATGATAGTGGGCTGGCCTCGAATTTGAAACACAACCCTCTTGGCATAGCAATCTACATGTACGTGGTATACAGCCAGCCAATCCATACTGAATATGACATCAAACTCGAGAAACTCCAACACTCGAAGGTCTACCACAATCTCAAAGTCCCCCATCCTAAGTACACACCTCTCACATATCATGTTTTGGTATATGCATTCCCTAATTGTAATGCTCAACATCTACCAAGTGGGAGCCCTAATTGGTCTATGCCCCAATCTATCTACGACACATCCAAAAATGAAGGACAAAGTAGAATCGGCATCAATTAACACATATACAGATGAATCACAAAGTGAGACAATACCTTCCACCAAGGTCTTTATCGAATTAGGGTCAGGCTAGGTGACGACCTGTATTCTATCTCTGATAACTAGGACAGAAGAACTAGGACCCCCTGTAAGAGTCGGACACTTAGCCCTCTTGTATCCAACTTGTCCGTATTGGTGACATGTGAAGGGTGGTTTCTGTCCTCCCTAGAAAATTTGTTTTGCTGCTCTACCAGGGGCTTTGCTTGCATAGGGGTGGCTGCAAGTACCACTGCTTTTGTGATGGTCTTGTTAGGAGTGCTGGTAGATTGTCCTTCATAAAACTTCCTCTTTCTCTGCTTTTGATAACGACCATGACCTCGATAACCCCCAGGCCTACCTTTGTATGATGGTTGAGTCTGTGATAAGGCTTGCTACTGCAGCTGTGGCTGAGGAGTACTGCCAGATGCTACAAAAATCTTAGGGCACTCATCTAATCCATCCATCTCGTACCGTAGGGCCTCCCTCTAGATCTCCTATAAGGTTTGGGCCCTGGATGTGGAAGTCACCTGCTAATAGCGACCCTAAGCCCTCGTTAATAGAATCTAGCCCTCTCTCTCTGATCAGCTATCAACCCAGGTGCATAAGCCTCCAACTGTAGGAGTTGATGTGTATACTCTCTAACTATCATGGTTCGCTGATGTAGACTTAGAGACTCGACCGTTTTACGTTCTCACTTAATCTCAGGGACGTAAGCCTCAAGAAACAACTCTATAAACCTGGTCCAAGAGGTGATCGGGCCATCTATGTTCCTCATGGATCGCCACCATCTCGCTGCCTCACTCTCCAATATATGCGACGAGAATAGAACCTAATTTGCCTTAGATAATTGCAGAGTTTTAGCGTTTTTCTCCATGTTAAGTAGCCAATCCTCTACTATCTCTAAGCTAATGTTGCCTCTAAACCTCTCAGGGCGCAAGTCCATGAAACTCTTAAGGAGCTAGGCATGGGTTCTCTCATCTCTCTTTCTGTCCGTGGCAGGAGTGGCAGGAACTATTGGTGGCTCAATGATCGGTGGTACAGGCGGAGCGCGCTACACTACTGGCTCAACCCTCTAGAATTTAAGGAATCTATGATTTAGATTTATTATCTTGAAGATGAATAATTTTCCATGAAATGAATAATTTATTTGTAAAGAGTGGCTTAGAGATTTTTATGTGATAAATTAGTAATTTGGAACATAGTTCAAAATTTAGATATAAAAAACTCTTATTTTAAGTGAAATGGGATTTATTGAACATGAATGAATTATTTTTTGGAACCTAAATTCAAGTCTTAGTTTTATTAAATTATTAGTTTGGATCTAAATAAATTATTTTATAGTTAATGGGGTATAGAAACTTGAAAATTAATTATGAGAGTTTCATTTTTAGATTAAAAGTTTAAATTAGTAGAAATGTTATTTTTATAAAAAAATAGGCTTAGAAGTATGTTTGAATATAATTTGGATAAACACTTGAGAACTTAGAAATAAATTAAAATGATCTTATTTTCATCAGAATAAAATAGTTGAAAATTTGGGTCCAAATTTAGAATACATAAGAACTTCGAAATTTATTGCAATGATGTTAAGTTAAGATTTAGAAATTTAGAGACTCAAAGAAATTATTCTATTTTGATTATAAGGAATCCTAGAATTTTGGAATAATCCTAAATTAGTTGAAATTAATATTTAGACTTTATAATTATTTTAAAAATTATTTAAGCTTAAAAATATTTACGAATGAGATTGAATATGAATTAGGAACTTAGAAAATTTTTATTGATTGTTGAATCTTAGATTTTGCAATTTTAGAGTATCGATAGCTTGAAAGAAAGCAAGGTACCCCTAAAGGTCTGCAAAATTAGGTGGACGTGATTTTCTTGCTCATACGTATTATATAGATTTAAAATTTGAAACACTTGTTTGAATAGTTCTAGATTAATTAGAGTTATAATAGGATATTGTGTGAATTTGTTTGGAATGTTTTGATGTTTGATAATGAATGGTGAATTATTTTTCTCGCATGCATGAATAGGAAAATATGCACTTCGATTTCATTATTTACTCATGTAAACTGCATTTAGATAGCATGTATTATTTGATAAATTTCTATGATATGTGTGATGCTTAGGTATGATTGAATTTGTTTATAAAACTAAAAATAAGATAAAGGATTATTAAGAATCCATGTACCGGTGCGATCGACGAGCCTAAAGCGGATCGAGGTGGTATCTCCTATACCACTACTTGATATCGACGAGCTACAAGGCAGATCGTATGTATTCTCAACCCTGAGCTGTTTGGAACAGCTAGAAGTCCTTGAGAGATGATATTACGTGGTAGTAAGTACACTCTCTTAGATTGTGATTCTGAAAGGTAACCGACCTTAGGCATTACCTGAGATTTGTTTCTAATTCAGATCACAGAGAATATTGAGAGTCATCTCAACACTCTTCTGGTCTTAGATTACAACCAATACAATTGAATGTTTGAAACGCCTAATGTGTGAAAGTATTTGTAATGTTTTAAATTTTGATATGTATAATGCGTGTGATGTGTAAG